>CM035419.1:4852781-4857781 GCA_020310875.1 Ceratopteris richardii
ATGTCTGAATCACAAAATCCTTTTAACTCCAATGGACCCTTTCCATAACATAAGCATTTACTTTTGGTCCCTTTCAAATATCTCAAGATAGATTTGACTGCCTCCCAATGAACTCTACCAGGATTAGCCATGAACCTGCTAACAACTCCCACTGCATGAGCAATGTCTGGCCGAGTGGCAACCATAGCATACATAAGTGAACCACAAGCTGATGCATATGGAACACTCTTCATGTAACTGGCTGCATCATCATTTTTGGGACAGTCATCCTTGGAAAGCTTAACATGTGGCTGCAATGGCACTCCAAGAGGCTTAGCATCAGCCACATTAAATCTGTCCAGCACTTTTTCAATGTACTTTTCTTGGGATACCTGCAAAGTATGCTGCTGTCTATCCCTTTTTATACGCATACCAAGAATATGCTCAGCTTCCCCAAGGTCTTTCATTGAGAATGCAGAGTTCAGCTGCTGTTTTAGAGCATTCAGAGTGCTCTTTTTCTTCCCAGCCAGCAGCATATCATCTACATACAGTACAAGAATAATTGGGCTGCCATCTTCATCCTTTTTCGTGTACAAACAATGATCTGCATGGCTTCTTTTAAACCCATGTTTGAGCATAAATGCATCAAACTTCTTATACCATTGTCTGGGGGCCTGTTTCAGCCCATACAAGCTCCTTTTCAGTTTGCATACCAGATGCTCTTTTCCAGGAATGGCATATCCTTCTGGCTGTTTCATGTACAGCTCTTCATCTAAATCACCATGCAAAAAGGCTGTTTTAACATCCATTTGGAATAATTCCAAATCCAAGGCAGCTGTGAGAGCAAACAACACACGTAAAGTGGTCATTCTCACCACTGGAGAGAACACTTCTTGGAAATCAATGCCCTCTTTTTGGGCATATCCCTTAGCAACCAGCCTTGCCTTATACTTGGGTTTGCCATCAACAGTTTTGATTTTGTACACCCACTTGTTTGCCTCTTTATAAGTAAGAGGCTCACCCTCATCTGATAACATAATATAATGTATAGAGGGATCATATCTATTCACTCGCCTCCTAGGACGTATAGATCTTCTTACCCAATGATCAACATTACCAGGCAATGGATCTACATCAGGAGGTACATTAACTTCTTCATTGTTAACAGGCTGCTGTACATCATTTCCAGCCCTGTTTTCAGCATGAATAGGTGGCTGCATATGCCCTTCAGGAGCATCATTTTGCTGTCCAGCATCATCTGGCTCAATAACCACGGGCTCATTGTCATTTCCAGCCATATGTGGTGCATCCCGAGGGTCCATATCAGATTTAACTGGTGGCTGTACATGCTGAAATTTGACTCTTTTATGGTCATCTTTAGAGGCACAATTGTTTTTGAGCAGCCTTCTCTCATTAAATACAACATCTCGGCTGCGTATTACCTTCTTGAGTTGAGGTAGCCAAATCCTGTAGCCCATTTCACCTTCATCTCCATAACCCATGAAGATTCCTTTCATGGACTTTGCATCTAACTTGCTTCTCAACTCAGGCCTTATATGCACAAAAGCATCGCAACCAAAGATGCGTAGGTGGTCATATGAAGCTGGTTTGCCAGACCAAACCTCTTCTGGAATGCCACCTTTTAAGGACATATGAGGGGATCGATTGCAAACATGAACTGCAGTTTTCAAAGCCTCTCCCCAAAATCCATGAGGGAGATTAGCTGTGGACAGCATGCATCTCACCCTCTCACATAAAGTCCTATTATACCTTTCAGCCACACCGTTGGAAGAGGGGCTGTATGGGACTGTTAGCTCCCTCTTAATACCAAGATTTTCACATAATCTATTGAATTCAGCACTTGTAAACTCACCCCCATTATCTGTACGTAAGCATTTCAGCTTTCTACCTGTTTGAGTGGTCACAAATGCATGAAATTTCTTAAATGCAGCAAAGGCTTCATCTTTAGATTTTAACAAATATACCCAAAGCTTCCTAGAGTAATCATCTACAAAAGAAACAAAGTAAAGAGAACCCCCCATAGATTTTGTGGGCATGCTACAAACATCAGAATGAACAAGATCAAGCACATTAGACTTACGAGAGACACCATAAGAATTCTTTACTTGCTTACCATATTGGCATTCATTACAAAAATCAAGTTTTGAGCCTTTAGCATCAAACTTGTCCAAATTACATAGTTTATCAAGGCCTTTTTGACTCATGTGACCAAGCCTTTTATGCCATAATTCCATATGTGAATGGATTTCAGCCAAAGCAATAAACTTGCCCAGCAAGGCTTTACCATGCAAGCAATAAAGAGTCCCTTTCTTTGTACCTTTAACAATCAGCCTAGAGCCTTTGATAAGCTTCCATGACCCCTTCTCAAAGAGGGTACTATATCCATGCATATCCATTTGCCCAAAAGACAATAAGCTTTTCTTGATGCTTGGTACATACCTTACATCATGCAAAACCAGCTCATTGGTACCATCCACTGTGAGATGCACTGTGCCAATACCTTCAATTGAACAAGCATGGTTATTTCCAAGATATACATGTCCATGGCTGCCTGCATGAAAGGTAGTGAAACACTCCTTAATAGGAGTTACATGAAACGATGCACCTGAATCTACAATCCATGTTTGTGACAAAGCATCATTCACAGTAAGCAAGGCATCAATCAAATCCCTCTTTGTGATCTGCATATCTTGTGCATGAATATTAATAGAAGGATCAATAACTTCAGCATGCTCTGCTTCCATAGTAGCACAAAGTATATCTTCTGCATCTGATAGCTCCTCAATGATGACACTAGAGGCAACATTGGCCTTCTCTTTGTCTTTGTCCTTTGAGGTATCATGTGCTTCATTCTTGATGTCCTTTTTCTTCCTGTCACATGTGTTCTTCTTTCTTTCTAGTTCAGCTTTA
This sequence comes from Ceratopteris richardii, assembly GCA_020310875.1. Classification (NCBI taxonomy): domain Eukaryota; kingdom Viridiplantae; phylum Streptophyta; class Polypodiopsida; order Polypodiales; family Pteridaceae; genus Ceratopteris; species Ceratopteris richardii. The sequence goes on from CM035419.1 coordinate 4,855,692, forward strand.
TAGAATCTGCAATCAGGCTTCTTGTGACCTTTCCTACCACATTGATAACAAGTCACTTCAGCCTTGCCTTTGCTTTTGCTCCTGTTCCTCTATACATTTCCACTTTTCTTTTCTGTTCTTCCTCTAGCCACATTGGCTGAACCACTGCCCTCTCCACTAGCTTTCCTCCTGATTTCCTCATTCAAAATAGAACCCCTTACACCATCAAAGGTAAGACTGGGGCTATTCGAAAGTGAAACAACCAATGTTTCCCACGAATCAGGTAAGGTCATCAACAAGAAGATGGCCTGAAGCTTATCATCAAATGGAGGTAATCCAGAGTCCTGCAATTGTGAAAGAGTACCTGTAAACAAAGATAAGTGCTCAGCCGCACTTTTTGACTCATCAAGCTGCATACACACTAGCTTACGCATAAGATGCACTTGATTTACAGGCGTGGTATTTTCATAAGTGGCTTTCAGCTTCTCCCATATCTCAAAAGCAGTTGTAAGGCCTTTCAAATCCACTAAGATTTCATCTGATACAGCCATCTTGATGTAAGTGATGGCCTTCTTGTTTAGGTTCATCCATGCTGCATCTGTCATATCTTCAGGCTTGACTTCCTCAAGAGCCCCTTCACAATCTTTAAGAAAGAGGATGCCCAACATTCTCTCTTTCCACAAATCGAAACCATTACCTTCAAATCTCTTGATCTCAAACAAGCTTTTGACATCAGAGGAGGTAGAGGCCATGTTTGCACACTAAGAGCTTCAAAATTTCACCAAAAAGGTAAAATTCACCTGCTGTCCTGTGCGCAATTACCTTAGGAGACTATAGCTGAGAAATTAAGCCCAAAAACTGTTCAAAACTTACAAAAAACAATTTCTGAAATTTTCTGCAGAAAATTTCAGAAAATTCCAGCAAGCTGTAATTGCATCAAAAACAACAAATTTGTTGTTTTTCAACCACAAAAGGCATACATAGATGTAAAACCAAGGCAATGGGTGCTTGTTTTCACAAAAGCCCCAATTTTTGCAGCAATATGACCTGTAAAATCAGAGAAATGACCTACTGTAATAAGTTTCCAGCAAGTATGCACTTCCTCAATCTTTGTGCATGTCCTCCCACTTGAAAAATGAGAGAATTTCTGCCACAAAAGACCTGTACATGAAAAAATCAGCAATGTGGATGCTGAAAAAGACCTGTGGGGATACAAAAAGAAGAATAGAAGAGATTCTTCGCGATGAAACTCTCTAAAAAGCACAAAATTTGCTTCAGCTTTGCTCCGGGCTGAAGTAATCCTCCAAAAACAGCACTTTTATCGTGAAAAAAGAAGGTTTTTCGCGATGAAATTCTCCCAAATGCAAGAAAACACCTTCAGCTCAACATAGGCTGAAGTAGAAAAGCACTTCGAGCAACTTTGTCGCGATGGAACAGCTCAAAGCTCTGATACCAGTTGAAAGAGGCCGCGGAGAGCTACGTCGTGGTGTGCTCGGTTGCTCCAAACACCAAGGGAGTGGGCTGCTGCGTGAGGAGAGAGAAAGTAGAGAGAGAAACCTGTGCAGAAATTTGGAGAAGAAGATGGAGAAGCTGAAGTTGAAGAAGTCCCAATCAAGTTATAAGAGATTTGGGACCAAGTCTTATTGATAAGTGACTTTTAGGTCATTTGGGCATGTTCACACATGGCCAATGACCAAAAGTCATAAAAATAATGTAAATGCCTATAACTCCCCAATTTGGGGTCCAAAAAATACAACAAAAATATGTCTGGAAAGCTCTCGAAGAGAGCTTTCACATGGAAGGGTCAAAATATACAAAAGGAGAGTCCTTGGGGCCTTTATCCCCAACAACATATACATATACATATACATATACATAGAGAGAGCTTACTGTTCCATATAGCCCCTCTTTTAATGGTGTGGTTGAAAGGTATAATCGGACTCTTCTTGAGAGGGTGAGAATGAGATGCATGATGTCCACACCTAATCTCCCTCATGGTTTTTGGAGAGAGGCTCTTAAAACTGCAGTACATATATGCAATTGATCCCCTCACATGTCCTTGAAAGGTGACATCCCTGAAGAGGTTTGATCTGGCAAACTTGCATCATATG
>CM035419.1:5480281-5632781 GCA_020310875.1 Ceratopteris richardii
TAAATGGTCGTTGATATGAGGAACGTGTTGATAACCATTATACGGCCAACGAGATTGATTTGCATACCTCTCCAATAGTTTGGCTTCTTTTCGAGTGGCCAACACCCAGTTCCATCGCTGCTCCATCGAGATACCAAACCCCAAGGGAATCCCAAGAAGCCAAAAAATTTGGCCCTGTGGAATGATTTGGTAGCCAAGATCAATGACAAGGTCAGGCTGGATCCCGAGAATGGCTCTAAAAGAAGTATTAGAGTGGTTGATTTTTTATCCTGAGGCTTCGTAGAAAGTATTCAGGCACCTCCAGAACGTCTCTAGGCTCGTACAATCGTTGTGGACAAACGCATTCATATCATCGACAAAAAGTCTCATGGTGATCTAGCCATGGTCATGAGGCAATGGGAGGCCTTTGATATTACCCGCTTCCACGTGTTGATCCACCAACCGACTAAGCCCTTCCGTGGCAATGACAAAGAGAAGGGGAGCCAACGGGCACCCTTGTCTAATCGATCTTCTAAGTTTGATCACCTTCAAAAATTTGCCATTAACATTAATTTGAGTCGACGCGTTTTGCAGAAGGGTCGAGATCAACTTGGTGAATTTCTGACTACATCCGAGATCTTTAAGCGACTGCAAAATATAGTCTCATTCTAGCCTGTTGTAGGCTTATCAAAGTCGATCTTGAGGAAGACCACATCTTGTCTTGACTCATTTGCAAAGTTGAAACCTTCCTAGATATCTATAATGGTTTCCAAAATTGACTTGCCTTTGACAAAACCTTTTTGGTCCTCGCTTAACCACGCTCTCAGATGGCTGGAAATTCTCTTGGCTATGACTTCGGCAATGATCTTATATCTCGTTTGGAGCATCGTAATCGGACACCATTCTCAATTCTGTTCTTTTGCCCTTTGTTGTGTATTAACTTGATAATGTCATTGTTGAGACAAGTCGGAAGTGCACCAATCTCGAGCGCCTCTTGCTAGATAGAAAAAGAGGGTTGGGGACCACCAACTTGAAGGACTTAAAGAACTCATTAGCGAGCCCGTCCGGCCCCGGGATTTTAACACAAGGGAGGGCATCAATGACCTCAATGATTTCTGCTTGCGAGATAGAGGCATCAAGCAGGGAATGAAGGTTGAGTGGGATCCTATGAGAGGATACCCTAGATATGGCTGCCATGTAGTCCCATTTATGGTGGGAGAGGGGGGTCGAGGTCCCCAGGAGTCTTGTAAAGTGCCCTTCAATGATCCCAAAATTATTTTCTTTTGTATTGCATACATTGCCATTTGAATCTAGCAATAGGGGGATCGGTTCTCTTTTTTGTTTCCTTTTAAGGATGCGGCACATCTCTTTGGTGGGTTTGTTGGCTTTTCCAACCCACCACTCCTTAAAGAAAATTTGCAAATTTTTCCTTTGTATTTCTTCCTCCTATCTCAGCAACGCTCTAATTTTTCGTAGACCTTTCTGGGATTGAGCCTTTCCTTTGTTCACTTCCTTCTCAAGTCTCCAAATTCTATGATATAGAGCTTCTCTACGTGCCCGCCGAACACTCTCGAGCATCTTCCTGGTTCTAATCATGATCTGCCATGACTTATTGACCATGCCTCTAGCACTTGCCTGGGAATGAGCCGGAGGTGAACAATTCCTTCCACACTTCAACAATTTCTTGATGGACGGAGGGGAGAGAGAAGGAGGTCATGCAGGTGTGGAACCAAGGAGCCTTACGGATTTTGGTGAAAGGTTGAAAAGCGATAACGATCGGATAGTGATCAAAGATGGCAAGGTCAGTGCATTGCGAGATGGAAGGGTGGCCCCACTGATAATAATGTTCTGAGCAGAGTAGCATCTATCCAGTCTAGCTTTCCTCAGGTCCTCGCCCGCTTGGAGATTTGACCACAAAAAGCCATTCGAATCTTTGAATTTCGACCAAATCCAAGTGCATATTGGTTCTGTCCGATGCTTCTTTCTCCCGACTGTCGATGACCTGGCCCTTGCCATTCCATCTGTCTGCAGGGTCCTCCATCATATTAAAGTCACCACAAATTAACATGTTGTGGGGTAGCGAGTCCAAGGAGGCCCAAGTGTTCAGTCTCTCCATCTCCCCATTAGGGGCATACATAGAAACTAAAGTAAAACGAAAGGGGGCACCAAAGGAAACAACAATCCATCAATGGCTCTCATCTTCAATAGAGTTCTCAAGATTTTCATACTAGAATTGATTAATACCGATTACCGTCCCACCGGAGCCCCGGAGATGCGACGTCGAAATCCAAACATGGGTCGAGGAGACATGTCTAAGACATTTCTAGAGGTCTGCTCCATCAATTTTAGTCTCTTGAATACACATAAATTCTGGGTTAAGGCTAATGTCGCAAAGCCATTGACCAATGATGGTCACTCTTGAGGGGTTGGTTGCCCTCTAGCATTTAACGAGATGATGATCATTGTCGTAAGTTACCCTCTTTGCGGGGGGGGGAGGGGGGCTTATCCTTTCTCTTCTTGTATTCGTCTTTCTTTTTCGTTGGGAGGGGGTCCCGACTTAGGAATTTGTTCTTGTGGGGGCTTTCCTAGGGTAGCTCAATAGGTTGTTTCCCATGCGGGATGCCTCCTGTTGGAAAGAACTAGAAACCGTTTCCAAAATAGTCGATCCAATGATGGAACTTTCACTATCCATGTTACCTTCGTTACTAGTGGTAAAACCATCTTCTTTGTTTGTAGTGTAACCCTCCTGGTAGGTTATTTTATTGTCAGGGATCTCTAGGGCTTTGTCGCTGGTATCCACCTCAAACAGGTTCCTACCTGCGTAATCAAGCTCATTGATCTCCTTTTCTAGATTGCAATAGAAGTTGTTTGAGGGGGTATCTGGCTTATGGTTTAGCTCAGATGTCGCCCTAGGGCTTCTTTTCTTTCTTCTGACTTGTGTGAACCCCTCTGCATCACTTCTTGGTTGAGGGGGCCCTTAACTTCCTCTTCGTTTGTCGAGCGAACCAATGTCCCTTTGTTGTCTTGAGCGTTTCTGGAGGCTTCTTGTTTTTGCTTGCTTTTTTGTCTCAATGGGCAATCTTTAATCCTATGACCTTGTTGGCCACAACGAAAACATGCATTAGGTAGGTTTTTGTAATTAATGTCTTGTTCTTCATAACTATTTTGATATTGTGGCATCTTCATATTTTAAGTTTGCTTTTCATTATGCCTTCAAGGGTGTATCTAAGAAAACCAACGCTTAAGGTGCGCATCCTTTTAAAGTACCCTTTTAAAATGGTTGTTCTTGTGATGCATGTTAGTGATTACATTGAATAGTTGTGAAGTAGAATTAAAGACTCTTCATCAAAATATTAAAAAGAATAGTCATTTTATTTTTTTTAGTTTTGTCGCCCCCTTGTATTATCGTGGTACAAAACTAAAATATCATTGTTCCACTTTAAGTGTGAATAGATGGACGACGAAACACTCTACTTTTTTCTAATTTCGAATGAAACTTGAAGATTTTTTATCTTTGTTTCACCACCCCAGACTCCAGTGCGAACCCATAGCACAGAAACTCATAATAGCTGCGAGGACTCCAACAGAGACAATAATCTTCCAAGAGTTGTTTACATAGATGAATGAGGAGTATATATACCATACAAAAGTCAAAAAGCGAGACTAACGTATTCAATTAAGTCATGTCAAAAAGCGACCGTTGACAGAAGATCATATGATTGTACTTATTGACTACCGTTTGCCTGATAACTTGGAAAAATCGTATCAGTCGACGAGCCCATCGCAAATATTTTCAAATAAATATTTTCTGTTACGCGTTCTTTCCTTTAGGCATAAAAATGTACATCATTACAATAGAATAAGGGTGTTTTCAATACCCTAAAGGGTGTTTTCAATACCCTAGGAAGAAGAATAGAGCTTGACATTTATTGCAATAACTTTGATATGAAGAAGCAACTAAAATCTTTTCTCCTTACATACATAATGGAGAAGTTCGATTGGTTTCACACATGATGGCGAGATTTCCTTTGGACATGGAAGATATAACAAGGTGTTACCATTTGACATCTCCTATTCACATAAGGTGATGATGGTACACATGTTTCCTTGGCACTTCAAAGAACATTTGAGAATAATGACTTCAAATGTCTGTGATGAAGTATATGAGATTCGAACTCACAACCTCCGAGTCAGGAGTGTGACGAGCTAACCACTTGCCCCAAAAGCACTGGTTGAGGATTGCTTTCTAATCCTCCCTCTTAGTATGTGGTTCAACCATCTCATGTCTTTCAGGAGTGTAGTTCAACCATCTCCAACCTGTCAGGGGTGTAGTTCAACCATCTCCTACCTATCACTTTATTACATTCTCACCCACCGTGATTGATCATTGCCTTTAATGATCTACTCTTGTATCCTTGTAGCCATGGTGATGAGCTCTTGAACTCCCTAGGTACCCTTTGAATGATGTCTTCAACCTCACATGGTTTCTTGAACCTTGTTCGCAATCTTGTTGTCTTGAACCCTCTTCTCAACCTTAGTATCTTGAACCTCATTCTCACCCATACTCAATATCTTGAACCCTCAATTAAGCGCCACCCAAGGTGTTCCAAGAGCTTCATGATTCATAGCTAGCTTAGTGGATTTGAAAGTTCATTATGAGGGCTTTCCATCGGGACCTCATAGACCTCAATTTGACCTAGGAATTGACAAATACACTCCAATCTTTTGTTGGCTAGAACTTTCAAAGCACCACCTCCCCCCTTAGTACCCTTTCATATGATAGAGTGCCCAAGCACATTATTTAAAGGCCAATGGGTCGATACACCTTTCCCAAACCTCCTTCCTAAGCTTTGATACCAATGTAATGAACTATAAGAGATTTGAACTCACAACCTCTCAACTAAGAGTGTGATAAACTAACCACTTCCCCCAAAAGCCATGGTTGAAGATTACTTCCTAATCTTCCCTCTTAGTATGTGATTCAACCATCTCCTACCTTTCAACATTGGTATTGAACCATCTCATACCTATCACTTTATTACAATTCCCCATAGGAACAAAAAAGTCCCATCCTTAGACTAGGAGTGGTGGATCCCAAAAACCATAAACGTTTTAATTTTTTATTCATATTTTTTTTTGTTTTATTACCATTTATCGATGATGCGCCACCTTTAATGTATGTTCTACTCTTGTTTTCTCTTCACACAAGAAGTACACATTTTTTCTTTTGTTGCATATTGTACACGTACCTAGAAGAGTTTTTGGAAGAGACACTCGCTACAATTTTGCTTACATAGGCCAGAGTTCCTCTACCCGTATGTCAAACCAGCCTTAGAAATTTTCTATTCATGTTCGACCACCCGCGACTCCACTCTGAATCATAGAACAAAAACTCATAATAGCGAGGACTCCAACAAGAGACAATAGTCTTCCAGAATCCAGATCAGTTGTTTACATAGACGAATGAGGAACATATATACCATAGAAAAGTCAAAAAGCGAGACTAACGTATTCCATGAGTCATGTCAAAAAGCGACCCGTTGACAGAAGATCATATCATTATAGTTATGGAATACAATTTTTCCGAATAGCTTGGAAAATATCTTAGACCGTACAAGCTATCACTCCGTGCTCAATAAGCGGCGAGTCCATCGCCTATTTATGGATTATAGGCTCTTCTTCCGTTAAGCAGTCTGTTGTGCTGCAACCTAACCGTAGAAAAAGATATGGGTCTCTCTTTTACACACACACACACACAGAATCATCTGTGTATGTTTTGTAGTTCTCCATTCGGCTAGGTGGGCTGCTGCGGCTGAAAACTAACGCGAAGAAGGTATATGTGTGTGTGTGTGTGTGTGAGAGAGAGAGAGAGAGAGAGAGAGAGAGAGAGAGAGAGAGAGAGAGAGAGAGAGAGAGAGAGAGAGATGACGATCCGCAGGAGTGAGGAATGAAGTTGTTTCTGCGTCGATGACTCATACATGCAGTGTGCCTTTCATGATATCGTATGTTCCTCATAAGAGTTTTGTGTTCTATTCAGAAGAGTTTTGTGTCCTGTCAGAAGAGTTCTGATAAGACTTTTGTGTTCTCATAAGGATTTTTTGTTCTATCACAAGAGTTCAGAAGAGTTTTGTGTCCTATCAGAAGGTTTCTGATAAGACTTTTGTGTTCTCATAAGAATTTTTTGTTCTATCACAAGAGTTCAGGTAATTAGTATAGTTCTCGTGAGGCTCGTGATATTCTTATTATCTGATTGAGAGTGGTTATCGATTGTACTTGCTCATGAATTCGTATCTTACCAAGACGTATCTCCTCTCTACATGAGGAGCTCATATTATGCCTGACGTTATACGGTAGAAAACAACGTCAAATACTTTTTCACCATACGATGAATGTGATTTCACGTGAAGTAAACAGTGCAGAGGTCAATAAATTTCATGTTGTGGATATTTCATAGAAATATGCATCCTAGAAGCTTATTTATATTACTTAACTATGGGTTTTCCTTATCCCAGAGACACAGAGAGAGAGAGAGAGAGAGAGAGAGAGAGAGAGAGAGAGAGAGAGAGAGAGAGAGAGAGAGAGAGAGAGAGAGAGAGAGAGAGAGAGAGAGAGAGAGAGAGAGAGAGAGAGTTTTCCTGCTCATCCGAAATCGGGAAAACCGATGAGGTGACGGTCTGCTGGTCTAAAAAATGCAGTTGTTTATTCATCGATGTGATGCAGGCAGCGTGCCTTTGATAGTATCATATGTTCCTTTTAAGACTTCTGTGTTCTATCAGAAGAATTCCTCGTAAGACTTTTGTATGCCTCATAAGACTTTTGTGCTCTATCAGGCAATTAATATAGTTCTGGTAAGGCTCGTGATATGCTTATTATCTGATTGAAAGTGGTTACCGATTCTATCTGCTCATGAACCCGTAGCTTATCAAGACGTATGTTCTCTCTACATAAGAAACGCATATATTATACAGAAGAACACAACGTCAAACACTTTTTCACCACACCATGAATGTGATTTCATGTAGACTAAACAGAATAGAGGTCTGTAAACGTCATGTTGTGGATATTTCATAGATATATATACTGTATGAGTTTAACTATTTAACGTAATTATATGTTTTCCCGTTTTTCATATGCATATGCTTTATGAACTTATCCAGCGTCATCAGACTAAAGGTTGAGTTTTCCATCTTTCGGATGTCCACAGCATCAACAATGACTTGTTGAACTATATCGAGTCGAGCTCCACTCCTATCATGGACTGTCCCGATCACTATTACACCATTCTTGGTGGTTCATGTATACGACAAAGCTCATTTTTTGGAGGCACACCTCTTCTTTCTCAAGGTGTAGGGTATGCAATTGTACTTGGCTTTGGAGCTTTCTTTGCTGTGATTACCTCTTTCCTGGTAACATCTACATTTATACTCACATGAATACCCTTTTTTCTTTTTGTTCTTTTTTTCTAAATTCTTGTAGCTTATATGCTGCGTTTAAGCTGAATCTTCATTCATATGAAGTAGATCTGCCATGTTTTGATAGGTTTGGCTTGAGAGAAAATATGTTGGCGCAAAACATACATCAGAATGGTTTAATACTGCTGGACGGAATATCAAAACTGGTCTTATTGCCAGTGTCATAGTATCACAGGTATGTGGAATTTCAACACGGCACCCTGCAAACACAGCTTAATTTGTTGATGTGGACAAATGATAAGAGACCATACGTTGTGCTTCTTTGTGAACTATAACAGTGGACATGGGCTGCTACCATACTGCAAAGCTCAAATGTTGCATGGGAATATGGGGTCAGTGGCCCCTTTTGGTATGCAAGTGGTGCAACCATACAGGTAATATTTCACATCCAGGTACAAAAATTTTGCTCATCGAGAAGATATGGGAAATTCTTACTTCGCGCTTACATGAGGGAGATTCTAAAGTAATTTTTGTAGAAATATTTAACTTTGTAATTCATTTTTATCAACGCACACACGAGCATACATGCACACACAAATATGTATATTTGTATGTATGTATGTATGTAATGCACATATGTATGTGTGTTTACACACACATGAGCCTTCGTGCATGCATGTATGTATATGCATGCAACACAACACTGATTGTATTACCAAGTGAATGTACTAAGATAAGTGACCTGTTAGGGTTATAAGCATATATACAAGCTAGAGAAAAAAACCTCCTAAAGAGGGAAAAAAGTGCCCTAGCGATCCTAAGCATGTTCATACAAATGACTATCGAAATATATCAACAAATCCCCCCTCGGAGTGATACGATGAACAACGAGGTGGCACTCATGTATAAGGAAGTGTCAAGCTATGTGAAATGAAATCAATCCACAAAAAGAAGAAATCCCAAAGCTTTGTGAAAAACTTCAAACTTCACCCTAGGAAGAGCCTTTATGAAAAGGTCTTCAACATTATCTTGTGTGGGCACATAAGCCAAATTGATCTCTCTAGCATAGACTCTCTCGGACATAATCATAGTGCATCTCAATATGCTTCGTGCAAGCATGGAACACAAGATTTCTCACAACTTCTAATATGCTCTAACTCTCAATAAAGATGGTGGTGACAAAAGACTCAACAACACCCAAATCAACCAAAAAGAATCTGAGCAACAGACACTCAAGAGTAGTTGTGAAAGCTTCCCTATACTCAACACACATGGGTGACTCCTTTGTCTCCAACTATGGGCAATTTCCTTCACACTAAGTTGTTACCCCATATATCTTATTCCAAAGGTTCTATGTCTATGTACTTCATATTTAAAAACTCCCTCGAAGAGCTCAAGATGGGAGACTTCCTTGATGGCTGGCACAAGGTGACTTCTTAAATGGCTGACATAGGAAAACTTCTCATCTACATATGTGGGTGACCATGCACCAAGGTGGGCGACTCAAGGGGTCGACATAGGCGAACGCGCCTATACAAGAATCCTTTTGTACAAACATGGGAAGTTGTTAAAAATGGGCACATGAAAGACACATTAACTTTCATTTTTGCCACCTTGAGACCTTCTTTTGGGGCTCTTAATTTTAGCCCCTACCTACCATCCACTCACCTAAATTAGGCACCCTCATTCTACCACCCCTTATCTAAATTAAACACCTGCAATTCCTCTCGCCATCTTGTTAAGAACAAGGGCACCATCACCAAACATCCTATTGCAAGACATCCTTCATGGACCATGACCAGCAATATCAAGCAATCACCCAAGTATGTAGTCACCAAGAAGCTTAGCCGAGAGCCACCACCACTTGTCTTGTACCTTGCTCTACCTTGCTTCTTCATCTTTCCTACTCTTGTGATTACTTCACCTACCTCCTATTGGGCCAATGCACCTTAGCCTCCTCCCTTGCATAGGTGAGTGCCTACGTCCATCTTCCAGAGTGCATCCATTACCATACATCCTCTATAGAGTATATCATCACCAAAGTGCTTTGATCCCTATGCTAGCAAATCTATAATAGTGTCTTCTCCATGTGATCACTCCTACACTAGCACCTCCTCCACCTATTGCACTCCCAAAATGGATACACACACAGACACTGATACTTATAGAGTATACTTCTGTTGACAAGGAACTTATACATGGGAAGCAAGAAGGCTTCCACTCCTTAGGCGACCAAGAAAGGAAGTCAAGGCAGAGAGGAAGAAAGGCACTCATGGAAGCTACGATGATTCTCCAAGTGGCAATCATGGTAGACGCAAAGAAGGTAGAGATGAAGAAGGCGGAGATGATTATGACAACATAATCCATATAGAAGAGAATCATCTCCTCCCATTCTGACCAGTTAATTGTCCACCACTTCAAGCAGCACTGTAGTGATCTATGATATCAAGCTCAAGAATCCCCTTTTGAAAGCTCTACTAGTTTGGAGGGCACATCTATGTGAAACAAAAGAAGAAAGGTCTTTCTCACCAGTCAAAACCAGCTTATGAACTCAAGTGTCAAAGGACATCACTCTTGGCATTAGCCGATCATCCCCTGATCCTCCTTCATTATTTTCCCTAGAGGAGCTCAAAGATATAGGTTTTAAAGGGCTGGCTGCTACCCACATACCTTGTATTGAAGGAAATTTGGTAAGTTTAGGGATGGAGCTGCTCACCGTAACTACCAATTTCCCTAATCTTCCTAGAGGATACATCACAGCAGATCTGGCCACTCTGACCAGTTATTGTCCACCACTGCAAGCAGCAACTGTAGTCATCTATGATATCAAGCTCAAGAATCCCCCTTTGAAAGCTCTACTCATTTGGAGGGCACATCTATGTGAAAACAAAATAAGAAAGGTGTCTCTCACCAGTCAAAACCAGCCCATGAACTCCACGTTAAGGTGTCAGAGGACATCACTCTTGGCATTAGCCGATCATCCCCAGACCCTCTTTCTTCATTATTTTCCCTTAAGGAGCTCAAACATACAGGTTTTAAAGGCCTGGCTGCTACCCACATACCTTGTAGTGAAGTAAATTTGGTAAGTTTAGGGATGGAACTGCTCACTCTAACTACCAATTTCCCTAATCTTCCGAGAGGATACATCACAGCAGATCTTTGGGCTTCAGCCATGGGCTCCAGCCACAACAAAAGTCCAAGAAGAAAAGGCACTTTCTCGTGTAAAAGTAAAGGGGAGACCATCACACCTGCATAACTACCTTATCTACTGATCAAATCGATTCACATGCAACAAAGAAGCTACAAGTATTTAAATTCTATTTCTTGCTTGGAGATTATATTTCTTGCTTGGACTCTGGAGATATGATTGCCTTTACAGATTTCAAAGTCTGTGACCCATTATACTGATTTATCAATGCCCCGCCCTACCCCTATCACAGATTGCTTTTACTATCTTTAGGAAAAAAGAAGAATCATTTCAGACAATAAATGAACAAACATGCACAAACATTTAAACTTTATGGCGCTCTTTTGATACTCTAGGTCAAACGAATACGTACACGCCAGGTTGCCAAAACAGCCCACCCTCCTTTTGCCTCGACTTGTGATACATCCCAGTCTATACCAAAGACCACATCAAAGTGCATCCTTTCACATGTCACAAAATATGCCAACAATTGTTGGAGGAGATGGTGGATAGATTTCAGAGATGAAGTGGTGTTGCTAAATCCTGCTTCACACCAGCCAAGAACAAGTTGTGGATAGTGTAGTAGGCCCCAAGAACTTCGTAATGATCACAATTAATCACCTATGTGCTTTGGAACATGATCCTCTAATCCATGGATCAAGATAGATAAGTAGAAAGTTGAATCAAGATCATAGACTTGCTATTTTGGTCTCTGCATATGTTGAGTAGAATGAACTGTGCTCTCAACCTGCTAGCAATTAGCCAAATTCCTTTTGATGATATCTAATTAACTTAGACAGCTACCAAACATGAGTTATTTCAATAAAAAAGATGGACTATACACTGAGAATGGTGTTTAGCAAGTAAGAAGACTCGCCCGACATTTTCGGGGTGCTTCAGTGTGCAGACCAGAGAGCAAGGATATGAAGATATCTCACGATTGGGGAAAGCAATAACAATGAAACTTTGTAGCTATGAACTAGATAGTATACTGAATCTATAGTACTTTAAATCACATCAAATGATCAACCATGCACTGAGAACAACTCTGAGAAGTTCACTGTTATGAGATGATCATAGCAGAGAAGTGAAGTAGAGAAGTAATCAATGTATATGTATTAGATTACATAGTAATACAATGACATTGGCAATGTTCAATTGCACAATGTGAGGGTAGTGAAGGAGCTATGGATTGAGCTCACTAATCACAAAGTATCCCTCTCAAATTGATCTTCTAGTTTGGCTCTATCACACGAACATTTTTTATCCTCTTTTATAGCTGAACTTGGAGCCAAGCTTTGAATTCAAATTTAAATTCTCACCATAAAGTGAGTCCTAAACTAAAGGATTTATTCTCTCATCAATCATCTACCAAGTAGCTTGAGATTTGATTCCTCCTAACTCCACGTGAGAGTAGATCATTAAGCATAGGCACTTTTACAAAGATAAAAAGTCTTTTGTACCAACAACAATATGGAGGCTACACTCTCTACTTATGAACACAAAAATCAACAAAGCTAGGAGGGATTATATGACAACTTCTTCCATGCCTCCACCTCTGCTGCCCCTACCTTTACCCGGTCCTTACACTGTCGCCGGCTTGAACCGCTTCATCTAGATCATCCATCTTGCGAGCTATATCACCCTGACATAAATCACCTCGACTTCCCTCTATTTATACTTCTACTTCATCCATCTACCACCAATGACCATAGGTCCAACTACCGGATCCTCATCATCACATGCCCTTTCCCAGAACGAGATTAACCAACTCTGCTGTGAGAAGAAATTTTGGCTTGGTATCCACCTCATGTCCCATCAGGATTGAAAGGCCTCACTTTCTTTAAAATTTCCAAAACACTTCTCCAATATGTCATAGACGATATTGTGGATGACAAGAAGTCTATTATTGATGTGTACAAACATCAATGCCGACGCATCAAGATCCTCACTACAGAGTTCACATGTGTTAAAACTTAAACTCATGCTTTGAGATTATGAGGAGGTTGCAACACTTTGTGTTCAGCTTCAAAAATCCAAATCCGTGGAACAAAACACACAGAGAGCTCATTCACCGGCTAGAAGATTCCTGTATGGAGTGTGTAGACAAAGCAATTTCTACAAGGACAAGTATGAACAGATGCAACAATTTTTTCGAGAAGATGAACTTAAGAGGAAGGTCCAAGCTCCCTCCAAAACCAAAGGCCAGAGAAAGAACATGCAGTTGATCTATAGTTCATCACATGCTTCTTTTGCATTTCATTGTTGTTTCCATGCATAAGTACATCTCTTATTAACTTAGCAAAGCCATGCATAAACATAGAAACTACATTTTGTAACTATTTGTTATTATATGCATCTATTTTCTCTACATTCCTATCCCCTCAAGAGGGAAATGTTGATAAAAAACTTTTTCGTATTCTTAAATATAAAGGTAAGCAGATTACGATTTACATATTACGATTCTTATCCTCTCCATGATGGAGAGGCTTTTAGTGGAAGGCAACCTATAAACATAAATATTTTTTGTAATTTAACTAGAGGATAGGAACCAAGGAAAGGACAAAGACATAAAGTACAAGGTAATGGATAAGGAAGAATAAACACTAGACCATTCCCATGAAGATTGGACCACCACCACCAAATGGACCTTCTTAAACTTGATCACCACCTCAAGTAGGACACCCACTTGGAGGAGGATCACCTTTTGCGCTATTACCAGAACGAAATAGGTGGACCACTCCTTTGGAACCTCTCTTAAGAACCTTGCAAGTTGCGAGTAAATGGATCAACTCCAAGGAAGTGGACCAAATCCGGACTTGTGCACTTCCAAGGTAGCCGCTTGCAAGTAATTGCCTATGTCCACCCTCTGACAAAGGTGGCGAATGAAAATACCCACCATGGCCTCTCCCGAATCTCTAGGATATTTTATTATAGAAGGAAGACCCATTCAAGAAACTATATAAGGAGGCTAAGGTTAATCAAATAGAGGAGATGATATATTGCATTCAGCGTGGTGCACATTAGTATACACTGCTATATCATAGAACTAGTGATAGGTCAGGCACGGAGTGAGCAAGAAGATAGTTGTCCTTGTGGAGGCCAGTTGGTGCTGCCCAAGAAGGGCAGCTCTTATTACTAAGGTGGAAGCCTGGAGGTGCAGCACCCTTGTGCTCTTGCGTATTGCCGGTATACCTTTGTATGGAAGAGTGGATTGGATACTTGCCTATGTTGTTTTGCCTAGTAGCATTGGCATGGTGATGAATAGTTTTTTGTCTAGTAGATGTTTGATTGGTGAGAGTAATTGGTTTTGCCTATGTTTGATGTACTATATGAGGAGGGTTATATTAAGGGTGTTCTACTGCTGTATTGCTAATTCTATTTGCTTGGGCCCAGAAATCGTGCATATTGCGCCTCCTCTTAGCCCATCATGGTATTCAAATACTTATCTACAATATGTATCTGTAAATGTATACTTTGTTGGTTCGAGCCCTGTGTGATGCAGCCTTGAAGTGGGTACCATGCAGCCATCCACACATGGATTCTAAGTAGGAAAAATGGAGAGGGATGGATCTCATGCAGGCTGCTGCCTATGTGTATTCATCTATCCTAAGTTTGGAGAGGAGGTTCCTGTTGTTGTGGCCATGGAGTATTAGATCAAGGACACATGTATGAGTTTGGTAGTTCATTCCCCAC
The DNA here is from genome assembly GCA_020310875.1 of Ceratopteris richardii. Taxonomy (NCBI): domain Eukaryota; kingdom Viridiplantae; phylum Streptophyta; class Polypodiopsida; order Polypodiales; family Pteridaceae; genus Ceratopteris; species Ceratopteris richardii. The sequence goes on from CM035419.1 coordinate 5,494,556, forward strand.
AACAAGCTGTGAATCATCACGTGCAATATGTAAACATCTGGCCTTATAATCAAATATTCTCCATGAGAAATATAATACTATTATTTGCTTTGTTTCGTGTTGTTGGAGCATGTCCATGCATGCATCTAATTGAAATGCTGGTCCATTGAGAAAGCACAGAAGCAACGTGTGGGTCTCATGAAGTGCCAATAGTCCTATAAATGAGGTGGGGTGCATGTTGTTGTACAATCTAGAGTAGGTGTTGCTCTAGCACAATGGTGAGAACCACGTTAAGAAGCTTCACCTCCTTAATGTCAATCCGAGGGAGAGGTAGGAGTGATATGAAGATCGTGAACGTGAGATGATGTGAGAGTGAAGGTGAGAAGCACAAAGATGCACACACACATACACACACACAATGAAGAGACAAGCAAGACACAATGGAAGGTGGGAAATTAACTCTATTGCTCAAGAATACTTTTACAAGCTCAAAAATAACTCTACTCTCCAACAAGCTACAATGAACCAACCTCCAAAATGAGCTCTCTAGCTCTTTTTATAGTTTCTAGACTAGTTTTGACCGGTTTCACATCTAATGACCGGCCTAGTTAAAAAATAGGTCCTAGAGGCTATTTGGGAGGGTAAACGATGTCTAAAAATAACGAAATTTGGTACGAGTATTCTACCTAAGCTCCTCAAGCTCGAGGACTCCTCGGCTTGCACAAAATGGAGCTATGGATTACAAAAATGGGGTTTTGTCTATATTACATATGTTACAAGAGTGATGAAAATCACTGTTGGATGTTTGAAGAAGTAATAAAAAATATAATTGTTTTGAAAAAATGATCCGACTGGCTCCCTGCTTCGTCTTCACATGCTTCCGTGGCGTCTGTGCCTCTGACTGCTTCCAACACCCCCCTCCCTCTCGCTTCTGTCGTCCCTGACAGAACCTTGTTGTGAGGTCTGCCGGATGTAATTCTGTAGGAGGTCTTGAGCGAGGGTGTGCTCTGATACACGAATACCTCGGGCTAGATCAGCCTCGAGTTTCTCCCAGTCGATAGGTTGCGGCTCGTCTGGTGGTGGGAGCTGATAGTGTGTGGAGTACACCATTCGTTCACAGGCGAATAATTGCAATAAATGTGTCGGCCTGCTTATGAATACTTCTGAATGGTACTCCCAAAAACCGGTGGTGAACATTTCTTCGAATGTTTGCTTGTAACAGGCCGGTAGATATTTGATCCTGCAGTGCCAGGCGTAACACACCCGGAGCGATGGCGTTGTGCTCATATCATAGACTAAATCCAAATTGCCATGCTCAAAGCCCGGGGTGTTGACATGGGGAGCCTTGATGCGCCGGAAGACTTTAAAGACCATCTGCATCATGTCAAAGATTTTGACAGTCATTTGCGCGGCTATATCATCCATAGGTTTTAATCGAGGGAGCCAGTGGCGGATCGTCGCCATCATATAGCCAACTGTGGGTAACGCGACTGGTGGCTTGAAATAGGGGTAGTTCAGCCAGTCTTGGCACTGCTTATTGTTCTGTAGCTTTATAGCGAAGGCAGTCCAAGAGCGGCGTCGTGGTACTGGTCCCCAGCACGGATTAAATTTTAAGTGAAGAGGCGCTTTTACCCATGTGCTCATCATCTCTGGATAATTTTGCAGTAAATCTTTGCGCCAGTCTGGCTGGAGGATTTCACCTCTCTGCGCCCTTGGTGGCAAGTCCGCTGGCTCGAATTGAGTTGCATGCGTCGGTTTCATGCCGGTTTCTTTCTCTATGGTTAATTGATATTCTGCCATTAACATAAAGTATGGTTTATACTGAAGCTCATGCCCGGATATGTATCGTCGCGGGGCCATGTGAGCAAAGAATGGTGATTGTAAAATTTTTTCTTCAATTATGGCCATGGCATGTAGCTGTGCCTCTACTCTGGCCGAGTGTGTTGTTCCGAGTTCTTCTACTGTCTTCATCCACGCGGGGGTAGGTAGTTCGTAGGTCATCTGGCCTTCGGCCGTGACGCGTCCGCCTGGGATGGGTATCGGTTCATAAGCCTCTTCGAAGGTCTCCTCCACCGGGATAGTGACAGTCTCTTCCTCAGCTGGTAGCTCAGGTGGGGAGTCTGGCCTTGGTGGTGCTTCATAGATGGCAATCCTAGATTCAAGGTTTGTTACCTGGGCCCGGAGTGCGTTGAGTTCCTCTAAAACTTCAGGGGCAGGGTCCACAGGTGCTGGTACTTCCGCTGCTACTGGTACCTGTTGTGTTGCAGGTTCTCTGAGTTGTAGCTGTTTGTGATCTTCCTTTAACTTTTGATACTCTTCGTTCATACGGTCATAGTCCTCGAGCAATCTAACATGGTCGTCTAGCAACATCCGCATCGACTCAGATGGGATGGCCTTGAATCTGCTCGGACTTAGTGGCTTGTCTGGATGATCTAAAGCCGCCTCCAAGTTCTCTCTGTTCAGCTCTTGGAGTCGCTGGTTCTCCTCTTTAGCTGCGGCTAAATGTCTTCTTAATAAGCCCATATTTCTAGTAAGCGTTGCATTGCGGACAGTCTGGGCTCTAAGTAGGTTATCTAAATCTGCGGTGGCCTCTTTGCTTTTTTCCTCACTTTCTATTTCTAACTTGTGATAAGCCTCGCGTAACTCTTGGTACCGGCTGTTCAGTGAGGCGTTCTCAATTGACAACAAATTAAGCTGCGTTTGTAAGTCGTTCGTCGTTTTCTGCAGCTGTTGATAATTGGTGCCGATTGATGCAAACTCATCTCGGACTTGCGTCATACATGCGAACATGTGTTGAAATGCTGTGTCTACGGTGGGCGATAGCAGTAGTGAAGTGCTAAATGAGGATGCAGTGATGGTAGATGCAGTGGGAATGGGAATCGGGGTTGGGACTGTGGATGCAGTGGTGATTGTGGAAAATTGTGAAGTGCCTAAATATGAGGGTGTTGTGAGTGTAGTGGGTGGTGGTGAGGTGGGTGGTGATATGTCCATGCCATTGGACGTGTTTAATGTTGTGACTGTGAAAAGTGGTGTGATTGGGGGTGGTTGCGTAGGTGTGAATACGGGATTTACAAACGTAGAGTAGTTTACAGGGGGGATGGTGGGAATAGTTTGGTGAAACGGGGAAATAGGGGTTATGGCAGGTTGGGGAGGTGAGACGGGCGAGAAGGTTAGCGGGGTTAGGAAGGGAAATGGGGTTCTTAGAGGTGAGGGAAACGCTGGGAAGGATGAAGGAGCGAAGGGGTTAACATAGGGATGCAGAGGGCTGGGTGTGGGCCTGGTGGTATGAATGGGTAAGGAAGAGGTTGGGGCTATATTGCTTTGTACAGGTGTGGATGTGGGGAAAGCAGGTGGGTGTGCGGGTGATACAGAATGGGTTGGTGACAGATGAGGTGAAAGAGGAGTCGAAGGGGTGGAGGTTATTTCGAGGATTGTAGTGGTATGTACAATGGTGGTACGGGGGGGCGAATCTACAAGAATGGTTTCTGCGGTTACTGAACGTTCGGGGGCGAGGCGTGCCTCCCTGGCTTGTGCTGAAGATTGGGCTCCTGTTGGTACACGAATATACTCCCCGGGTTTTGAGAGTAGTCGCACTCGGCGGGGATCAAATTGTGGTAGTTGCTTTCTTTGTAAAAATCTGAGTGCTTCATGGGAGCCTACTGATTGGACTAACTCTCGGAACCCTCTGATATAGGCGTCTTCGAATCCTCCGGAGATGAGTTCCTGTTCAATTAATGCCTGGCTCTCCTCTTCAGTTAACTTCTTTCGTGCCCAGACTTTCTCCATGGTACGATATAGTTTCTTTATGGCCAATGTATACGCTGCGGCTTCAAAAGTTTCATCTTCATATGTGCTGGTGTCGCCGTGTGTGTCAGTCTGTTGGCCTTGGCCCTCTGTCTGTTCCTCTTGTGAGTCCTGGCTGGCTTCATCGTCGCCTTGATCGTCGTCTGTTTCGGTTCTTTCTTCTTCAGAGCCCGACACAGCTTGTCCCTGTGGCAAGTCTCGCGGCGTAGTCGGGTAGCTGGGACGTTCATATTCCTGGGAGAACAGGGGTGCTTCTGAATACTGAAACTCGTTTGAGAATGCATCAGGCATCTCAAAATCAAATGTCGTGTTTATGGGGTCGGTCTCCATATGTGGTATCGGGAAAGAAAACGCTTCCGCACCAATGGTGGTGGGAGCGTCTGCGGTTGTGGTTGGGGGTTCTGTGGTGGTAGCTGCCTGAGGTGCAGCGGTACTCGTGGTGGCCTCCGTAATTACTGGTCTGGACAACCGTATGCGAATAGGTTGTACAGTGGGCTCAGCTTCTGTCTGTGGTCGCTCGGGAGAGGGTTGTGGTGACGGCGACTCTGGCACTTGGAGGCAAGGGATGGTGCCTCGCATGCGCTTACCAGCTCGTGTCCTACTGGGCTTCTTGGCTTTCTTCGCTGTGCTCTTGAATGCCTTCAATTCCTCTCCTGTCAATGCACGCTCGATGGGCAAGTCATAAGCCAAACACATATACACAATTCTTGTGAGTGCACAACATCCGTTAAGCACTTTTTTACGCTCCCATCTGTGCTGTGCCAGGTACATCTGATCTATGATCCAGCTTGCTAGATCAACTGTTTGAGGTCCCGTACATGCCAAATATAATCCGAACCATATTCTTTTGTGTGGCATGGTAAATCTGTCCTGAGCTGGAAAGGCAAAATGTTGCATGCATATTCTTAGTGGCTTTGACAACTCAGGTGTGATGGCCGAAATCTCTTCCCACTTCGTGACATCCCCACGTTTCATCGGTTCTGGAATCAATCTCTCTCTGTCTGTGGGAGTGTGGGTTCCATGAATCTTGATGGCTGCTCTGACTAGGTCCTTAGAGAGATAAAATCTCTTATAAGGTGGATCATCCACTAGGGTAGGCAAGATGAAGGTTCCTGGGATGTCCTTATTCTCTGATGCCAGTAAGGTAGTGATCAAGTAATAGCACCTATAAAAATCTGGTTTGGGTAGAGGGTCACTGAAATATTCTGTGAAACCGGCTCTGGCCCAAACATGAGTTAAATCTTGGGTGTTTTGTAGGGCTTCGAATTCTCTGGAGAAAAACTGGTACTTTCCCCACGTGCGGTCATCAAAAGTCAGAGAGGATTCAAATATAAAGTCTGCGTCCGCGAGGGGTCCTGCCAGGCCCTGAAACCAATGAGAATTCCTGTGTATCTTTTCGGTGTAGCCCATAGGGGGGTTATCGATGGGCATGGGCCCTGGAAATCCCTGAAATTCCGGTGGTGGAGCAGTAGGGTGGGACTCGGCTCGTAGCACGTTGAGTGGTACTGCTGCTACACTGGGGCCTACACCTGATGTTCCTTCGTCAGTTTGCATGGTGGCTGGTGCGCTAGTGAGAAAGATCTGCTACAAAAGATTAACACATTAGCATGGAAATTAATCATGATCCCATTAAAGTGAGACCGCAATCCCTTTCCATAACTGATGCGTAACCCGTGTAGCCAAGTGTCGTGATGTGATGGATGCAATATTTCTTGCAGCACTAGTGCAAGTCTCTAGACACCTATACGTTTCAGATCATGCATACATTTCTTGATGAGAAGAGATTACGAGTGATGTGGGATGACGGTGTGTGATTTTATACAAGGTTTAAAGGTTAGTAATTGAGTACAAGGTTGTATGTTAGTCGGGGGGTAGTTAGACAACGGGTTAGGGGAAGACGGTTGGACACGTTTCGGTATCCATTTCCTAAGGGTTCTTGGCTGGGTGGTGGGTTTCTGCTGAGGGGTAAAAGGTGGTAACGGGTGTGGTGGTATCGAGGGATGAGATGAGTTATAGGGGTTATATATTACATGGCAAATGGGTTGAGCTATGATACATGGTTTGGGTACCCAAATCTGCGTGGGCGTGGGTCTATGGGTAAGGTACTTCTTGGCGATCCACATTTGTCGGACGCTTGGACCTGTAGAAGAAGGTCGAGGGGATGGTGGATATCGATTCTGTTTCTGTTCTGCCTTTTGTTTGTTGATCTCTGCTTGGTTGGAGTTCTTTGGTGCTTTTTGTCCTTTTGGCACCCACATTTGTCTGGTGCCGCTTCCTTTGGGAGGCCTAAACTGCTTTCCTTGTTGTTTCCTCTGATACTGCAATCGGTCTGGGTTCCTTTGTCGTGGTCGACTCTGTTGTTGCTGGGTTTGAGAGGTCGGATGGACACTCTGCTTTGGAAAAGAAGGGAGTTCCAACACTTGCGTGACCTGCCCATCAGGAAGTGATGTCTTTTGTAACTTTAATCTAGGCCAGTCCGCAACAAGCTTGGAAGGATGAGCACCGTAGGGTGTCGTGCTCATTTGGCCGCTGATGCAACCCACCTGACCTCTGATTGTGCCCTTCTGCCCTTGCTGTTGGGTAACTGTCTCTTCTAGTTTGCAGGAAGTCCCAGGGAAGATCTCCTGTCGTCCTTCTGACTGACAACTGTCTATAGCCAAGCCCGAGTGGGTAGGTGTAGACGTAACGTGACTGGTCTGATTAAAGATCTTCCGGTCTTCCGTCGCATGCGTTTCATAGGGTCTAGGGTCACAACCGTCAAGCGGAGTGCGGTTAGGGAAGTCAAGCGGTATCACTCGCTTCTGCTCTAAGGTTCCAATCTGTAAGGAGCCTTGTCTAAGATTTAGGTCCACTGAGTGATCGTATAGCCAGTCTTGGCCAAGGATTAGGGGTTCTATCAGGTCGTCATCATGGCACACTAGTAATTTCGCTGTCATCGTCAAATCCTTAATGAGGATAGGAAGGTCCACCTCACCCATGCAAGGGGTTTCCATGCCTCCTAGGCCTATGAGGTATGCCTCAATTGGCCGCATTTCTATTCCTGAATCCTTATAGTGGGACCATCTAATCGCACTAGTCGCAGCACCCGAGTCAATCAAAGCCCTGAGTTCTTGGCTATGGTTACCGTGCTCTAGCCTCACTGTAATGAATGGTCTCCTATCCACTATGCTCGGATGAGTGGTTGACTTGACTTGACACATGGCCATGGGATATCTGGGTGATGTTTTCAGATGGTTATAATGTTCTCTCCCTAGTCCTTGTCTTCTTAGCTTCATGCGCTTAATGCGTTCTATGGCTTCTGCCTGAGCTTCTGCTCGTATTCTATTTTCTTCCTCCTTACGCTTCTTTGCCAATGTGAGTCGTCTTAGCATATCCTCAGTAAGAGGTTCTTGATATAACCTGACTCTGCAGCCACTAATGTAATTAGGCATTATATCTCCTTCTAAGGTGGCTAACTGTACTGCTCCACTAGTCGAGAGTCTGTTAATGATCATAGGTCCATAACCTCGCTTTTCTAACTTCCGCGCGTGCTGTTTCAGCGTATATACTAGAACTAAATCTCCTTCCTTTAGGCCTTTATCTTTCACATGTGCATCAAAATATGCTTTCTGTCGCTTCTTTGCTGCGTATATTCCTGCTGCTGCTCTCAGCCTTGTTTCTCCTAATCGTTCCAAGTCTATTATTCTCGCTGATAATTCATGGCCGGTCCACTCATGTTCTTGTGCAACCTTAAGGGTCGGTATCAAGAAGTCCAAGGGAAGCACTGCATTCTGACCAAAAACCATCTGAAAGGGAGTTGCATTGAGTACGGTCTTGTAGGCCACTCGATATGCCCAAACAGCGTGGTGTAGCTGTTTGTCCCAATCTGAACGTTTATTGTTCACGAGTTTCGTCAGTACGGTACATAGTATCTTGTTAGTGCTTTCAGCCTGACCATTGGCCTGAGGATGATATGGTGCCGATTTCTTGTGAATCACCATAAAATCCTGTAACAAATATTCAATGACTTGGTTTAGAAAGTGAGTGCCTCGATCACTCACTAGCTCTATAGGCAGTCCATATCTTGTAAAGACATTTTCAAATAAGAATTTTGCAGTCGTGTGTGCATCATTCTTTTTTGTGGCTTTTGCCTCTACCCATTTCGTAAGATAATCTGTGGCAACAATAATATATTCCGCATGTGTACCTTTTGCAGGGGGGTTAATGGGTCCTACAAAGTCTATACCCCACTTAGAAAATGCACGTCCGCCCATCATGGGTTTCAATGGCATTTCATCTCTGCGAGTAGGAAACTGAGTTCGTTGGCACACATCACATCTCTTTACATAGGTATGTGCATCCATGTGGAGAGTGGGCCACCATAATCCTGCAAAGAGGATGGCTTTGATTATCCTATCTGGTCCAAAATGACCTCCTGCAACACCTTGGTGTGCAGTCTCTAGTATTCTCAGATAATCGCTCTCATGAACACATTGTCTTAGATATCCATCTCGTCCTCTTTTGTATAGATTATCGCCAATAAGTGAATAGTCTTGAGCTTCCTGCTCTAGACTGCGTTGTCGAGCTAAGGTCATTCCTTGAGGGAACGTATTCGTCCTCAAGTATGTCACTAAAGGCTCACTCCAGTCTGGTGTGAGAGACACATGATACAATGTCGCATGCTCTACTGGTGGTCTTTCACAGCAAACACTGCATTCCTTACACATCTTGTAGACATCTGCTTCCATCGTAGGCCAATATACTCCTAATCTATGCAGAGTCTGTAAGGTTCGCTGTTTTGAATGATGTTGCGTTAGTGCACCTATGTGTGCTAATTGCAACCAATTCGTATGTTCTGATTCATCTACACAACAAGCAAGAATCTTTTGATTATCCTGTTTGTATATGCTTCCTGCCAGTATTTGATATCTCTGAGACTTGGTAATCTCTCCTTCCTTGATCTTTATCCTAGGATTCTTGGGTCCGTAGGTGAGAATAGGGACTATAGGCTTAGCCCATTCCGGTGCTATCTCAAGGTTGAATAAGTATGCATCTGGTAGATCATCAGCTACTCCTTGAGGGGCTTCTCCCGAGGTTAATCTTGAGAGGTGGTCAGCTCTAAGATGCGTCTTTCCCTTCCTAACTACCACTTCAAAATCATACTCCATGAGTAATAGAAACCAACGTATCAGTCGTCCGGTGTTACATGGTTTGTTGACTAAATATAATAGGGCTTGATGATCTGTAAAGAACTTGAATTTGTTGGCCAACAAGTAGTGCCTAAACTTCTTCACAGCGTAGATCATCCCTAATCCTTCTCGTTCCGTCGTGGTGTAATTTCTCTCTGCTGCGTTCAGTTGTCTGCTAGCGTAAGCTATGGGGAGATCTATGTTACCTTCATTCGTGGGTTGTGCTAACACACATCCTATGGCGTAATTGGATGCATCCACATGTACATGGAATGGCTTACTCCAATCTGGGGTAGTCAATATGGGTGCTGAGCACAAACGTCGTTTAAGTTCATTGAATGAATTTTCGCACTCATCTGTCCATTCAAAATTGGTCAAAAGAGAGTACAGAGGCTTGGCTATGATTGCATACATGTGTATGAATCTCCTATAATAGCCGCAATGGCCCATAAACGCCTGTACCTCCTTCACATTAGTTGGTCTAGGTAATTCTGCAATTACCTTCACCTTTTCCTCATCCGTGGAGATTCCATTTTTCGACACAATGTGTCCTAGAATTTTGCCTTGCCTGACCATGAAAACGCATTTTTCTGGGTTCAAACAAACCTGATATTCTCGACATTTGTCAAATATTTGTCTTAACTCTGGGATATGTGTCTGTCGTACATTTGAATGCGCACATAGGTCATCGACATAAACTTCCAAGCTCTTGCGTAAGAATTCCTTAAAAACATGACACATAAGTCGCTGGAAAGTGGCGGGTGCATTTGTCAAGCCAAATGGCATTACACGAAATGCAAATATGCCCCATTCTGTGGCAAAAGCCGTCTTGTGTTGGTCTTCTGGAGCAATGGCTACTTGGTTATAGCCTGAGAATCCATCAAGAAAGCTGTAAACTTCCTTGCCCGCAACTCTTTCCAAAAGGTGTTCCGTGATAGGAAGAGGATAACTATCTCTAATCGTGGCGGCATTAACTTTTTTAAGGTTAATACACACACGCAATTTTCCATTCTTCTTGGGCACAACCACAATGGGGGATACCCATTCGGTATGCTCAATTTCGTAAATGAATCCTGCTTCTATCAACCGATCTATCTCCTCTTTAATCTTCGCAGCGTAGTTATCGTTGTACGTGTACGGTTTCTGTTTTGTCGGTTTCGCATCTGGAGTCATAGGGATTCTATGCGAACATATATCTGGGTCTACTCCTTTCAAATCTTTGTAACTCCAAGCAAAAACATCTCTATATTCGCGCAATAGGGCAACTAACTCTTCTTCTTCTTCAGTCGTCAAATCATGCCCTATGTAGGTGCATTTTTCTTCTCCTCCTTCTATGGCAACTATTACTTTCTTGGTTTTCTCTCGGTTATCATATACTTGTCCATCCTTCTCTTTTCTATTGGGCATTCGTACCATGATTCTTCTATCGTCGATTTCGTATTTCTTGAAATTCTCGGGTACTTCAAATAAAGATTCTTCTTTTTCCGACATGGTTTCTTTCTTCTTTCTCTTCTTGCCTTCACTCTTAGTAGTCACTTCTGTGGCTAACCTTACCTCGTTCGTAATTTCCTCGTGTCTCTGAGTGTGAGTCTCTACTTCGTAGAAATATTCTTCCTCTGATGCAAAGGGTGGGTCCATGATAATTGATTCTAAATCAAAATCGCTTGCGTCCTCAAATGCATCCGTGTTAGGTTCGCACTCTTCTAAAATTGTATCACACATGATTGGCCCTATCGTGAAAACTGAAATGTCATAGCCATCCTCGTCACAGTGGGGTGTCCATTGTTCTTCATTGATGGCTACATCCATGGTTGCTAGGATTTCCGCCCAACCATGGGGTTCAAACTCCTCGTCTGGGAATACTACAGGAGCATAGGCTGGATCTTGAAGGGTTCGTGGATGTTGTTCCGCACCTAAGGTCCTTGCTTCTAAACGTTCTTCCTCTTGTTTGGCTACTTTACACATCCATAAATGGGTATCCTCATGCAACCAAGAAGGATCTGATTCTAATGAGTGCACGGATTCCGTCTCTACTGATGTTTTATGGATGGTATTCCATTGTATTGGGGGTACATCTCGATGTGAATAGTCTTTAAGATTGACTTTGGTAGTCACTCCTAAATGTTGCAAGTACAACGAATTAGTTCCCCAATCTTGTACAATTTGCAACTGACGCATGAATGGTCGTCCCAATATCATCTCATATGCATGATTTTTCGCGAAGTCACAAATGGCGAAAGTATGCTCAAATTCTACACCACAAGTGGTGAGAGATATGCCTTCTAGTAAGCCTAACGGTTTTTCTATGTGTCCATCAGCCATTTGTAGCTTCATCCTGGTGGGTCTGAGTGCTGGCTTACCCCAACGTTTCCATAAGGCGGTAGTAGCGATAGCTACTCCGGCTCCTGAATCTAAGATGGCTTTCGTGGTGTAGCCCTGATGGGTTATTAGAAGATATGTGTTACCTTCCTCTCCTTCGCTTACGTCTCCAATCTTTTCCACGGGTATCTCTGGTACCTTCTTATGTGATCCTATCTGAGAGGGTGTGGTAGCTAGCTCAGGGAATTGATTTGCTACGTGCTTCCACAATTCTGGTTTTACCTTTAACAACTCCTCCAGAGTGAGATTACATTGTACTTTGGTATTCTTGATCACTTCCGTATTTCTAGGGATCACTGATTCTTCATTCCTCACTATTATTGTGGGTGCTCTCATACTAATAGACTTTGCTTCCCAAGGTCCTGTGAACTGAGGTAATTCTTGTAAAGAATTAGATTCAAATCCTGTGGGTTCACTCAGTCGTTCCACCTCCACATCATCATATATGGAGGGGATGTCTTGGGGAAATTGTTCCTGCAAGTCGTCTATTTCTTGAATAGGAGGATGAGTTCCTTGTTCTTTTCTCCATTTCTCTTCTTGGATTTCTCTCAAAAATTCATGTGAGTACTTATGTATGGAAGATAGGTTATCTTGACTCTCTGTATTGGGTACTTGAGACAGGGATGGTGGATTCCTTTTCGGTGTCTCTGGGATAATAGGGTTCCTATGCTGATCCTTTTTCTCTTTGCTTTCAATCAAGTGTTCTAGCCTCTCCATTAGTCCTTGAAAGTGTAGTTCTGGTTTTGCCATGTTATTCCAATTAAGATATCTAGAGGCTTCGAACAAAGCTTGTGCTAACTCTACCATTTTCATGCACAGTTTAGTTCTCTCAATTTCTAGATCAGCTCGAGGGTAGTTTTTACTCATTTCCGTGACTTGAGGTCCCTCTTTTATTCTAGCCTGATATGCACGAAACATCATGTCTAGATCTTCCGGTATGAGTTCCGCTAAGACTGATCCTGATTTCTGAGCTGGGATTTCTTGGTTTGATTCTTGTGAAGCCAATTCTTGTATTTTGGCCCTAGATTCTCTGAGACTTCCTTCCAACTCACTTATCTTTTTACTCCACTTTCTCTTCATCCTTTCTCTGGAATCTTTCCAAGATTTCGTCTTTTTACTACTCGATTCCGCAACTTCACTAATTTCGGCTATTTTCTCATGATTAAGCTGCTGGTTTTGTAAGAGCGCCTGGGCTCTGGTTATAGCTTGGATAGGCACGTATGTAGGGTTGGATCCATCTGCGTTGTTTACAATACCTATCACGTTGATCGATGTCACATTTGAAGTGTTAACTGGGTTCTTAGGACAATCTTTGATTATGTGTTCTTTGCCACAATCGACGCAAAAGCCTTGGATGCTATAGTACTGTGATTGCCTTACTATTGGGGGGTGTGGACAATCCTTGATGAAGTGATCTCCTTGGCACCTAAAGCATGGTCCTCTAGGGCCCTGTGGTCTCTGCTGTCTCAATTGGGGCCGTGGGTTTGGGTTTGCGTACATCACATTAGTATAGTCTGGCTCCCAACTAGGTTCCATTGGTGGACTATCATAATGATATGTCTCCGCATGCTCTGGTGACTCCGTGTAATAAGCGGGTGGACTAGTTACATGAGTAGAGTCAAAACTGTTTGAGTTCGGGTCACTTTCGGTGATCAGGGGTGAAGAAGGCACTAAGGCCCTACTTAGGTTCTCTTCTGCAGCCGCATATTTGACCGAGATGACATTCGCTGGTGGGGGTGGCTGCTGAGCTAAGACGGGTTGAGGTCTCTGTTGAGCCTGGTATGGGTAGTTCTGGGGAGGCCTATAATAATAAGGCTGAGCATTGTATTGGCCTTGATACCTACCTGGTTGCTGGTATGCTTGCGGGTAGTTCTGTCTCACCGTTTGTTTATTGTATGGGCAGTCCTGAGCCGTATGATTTGTGTATCTTCTCTCAATTGTACAATATTGGCCACTAGGGTTGGCGTGAGGTTGGGGTGCATTGGGGCACATGTTTGCCAAATGATTTCCACCACAAGTGTAACAACGTACATTTGTAGGTAGCTTGGGCACCTGTTTGCTAGAAACTCCTAGTTTTTGGGCCACTTTTTCTGCTAGGTCCTCTATTGAATTAGACAGTTTTGTGGATGCTAGAGAAGAACAATCTGAGTCCTTATAGACCTTTGAGAGTTCTAATTCATCTCCTAAGTTGTCCTCAATGTCTATACATATTCTTACACACTCCTCTAGCGTTCTGGGTTCTTTTAGGTACACATAAGAGCGTAATTTAGCGCTCAACAAGCCATCTAGGAACAGTGATACTTGTTTGGCTTGTGAGGGTAGCTCTTGCATTGGACATCGTTCAACATATTGTCTGAATCTACGACCTGCCAGTCTAACTGTTTCTTGAGGGGTCTGTTTAAAACTATGAATCAACGAAGACGTGTCATGTCTAACCCCACTTTTAGAGAATTCAGTGATGAATGACTCTAAAAAGTGATGGATGTCTCTAAATTGCCTTTGTTGCAGTGGTTGGAACCAAGTTAAAGCTGTATTCTTTAACGTTAGTCCAAATGCATTGTACTGCGTGAACATATCTTCAACTTGTTCTGCTCTTAATACTTGCTTGAATTCTGCAACGTGGTCATAGGGATCTCCTGTCCCATCAAAGTAATTCTTCATGGATTTTACTAATTGAGTGGGTCTCAATACTCTTGCGTGTTCACGTGGTCTAGGTAGAGGAAAATCATCTCTACCACCTGGTACTCCATGTTCTCTTTGTCTATCCGTCCTATTAGTGTTCGTGGTTGTTCTATCTCTCCCTATGGGGTGAATGAAGCTTACTTCCGGTCTCTCGTGATTTCCTTCTCTTTGATTTCCATGGGCTGAGGATGTTCCTGCCCCTTGTTGATTTGCATTCGTGTTTGTTCGGGATGGAGGGAATATCAATTCACCTCTCCATGTGTATGTGTTTTTAGCGCGCTCAGGCACCACAAAGACTCTTTCTGAAGTCTCATCCAGGTATACCACCTTTCCAGGTGTATCTGGGTCCTTGAATTCATAGATTGTAATGATGCCTATCTCACCAGGGTTTTCCTTTCTGTACCTCCAAAAGGCTTCATCTGTCTCTTTATTTATGAACAACTCGGTGCTCCTGTTATCTTGAGGGATCCACTCTGGGATGATTACTCTTGTTAATACGGATTTCCCTCTCGGTGTTCTAGGTTCTTCTAACGGTTCTTTTCCTTGAAATTTCCCTTCTGTCTCTAATTGGATTGTGCCGAACTCATTAGTATCGTTTGGCTGCGTACTCAAGATATACATGGTTCCTTCTTTGTCTATGTACGCGTCTCTCTCAAACTTCACCACTGGTCTTTCCAATCCAATGGGTTGATCAGGGTTGTGCAGTTGCACCACTTGCCTCTGCAAACCATCCTCATAGATGCGAGCACCTAGTCGGTTGGTTCGGAGAAACTCTAATTGCGTTCTATAGGGTCCTTCAGGTTTTTCTAGGTATGCTACATGAGACCCTCCTGCTGGTCTGTCAGTGCTAAATGCCATTTCTGACTCACTTGATTCTGAGCTCAACTCGTAGGGATAACTACTGTTCAGTTGCTGAGCCCAAGATCGTGCGGTGGTTCTTACACTAGCCTCCGATGATCTAAGGCTTCTTCTGTCCGACTTACCTATATGTTTGCCCGATCTAAGGTTCATTAATTTTCTTCCTTGCACGCTCGATTACACACTTAGATCGTCAATGGTTCTTTGTGGTCAATTCTTGGTTCCTTTTAATTTCTCTTTGGATTCTTGTCTTAATATATGCGTCAGGAATTCGACTTTCGTGATGATTTTAGGTTTTCGTTCCGTCCGACTTATGTTCTTTTCTTTAGGTTTTCGCGTCACACACACCTTTACTTTAAGTCTTAGACTTGAAATAATTAAGTATCTTAAACTTGAGGCGTTCCTATCGTCGTTACTCCACAACTACCGTTTAGCCTAAGCTAAGAATTGACTGAGGGGGTTGAGTAATCTTCCAACCTCGAGTCGGCTTTTCTGGTTGCTCTGATGTCCTGTTGCCCAAGAGGCCGTGCTTCCCAAGCTCTGCTGTCTCCACTGCCTTGCTTGCTTGCCTTGGATTGCCCTTGTTAGACCTGGAAAATTCCGATGTTAGACCAATTCACAAGGTGATTAAACACTTGAGTATATACACCTTTTTAGCTCCAATTTTCAATATGTGCCCCCTGACTTCCTAGTCCCAGACTAGGTGAACCTCAAATTAAGCTTTCTAACGAGCTATTAAGCTCAAAAAACGGACTTCGAATGAAAAAGTTATGAACGTTCAGGCCCTGGGGGGTAAAAACTGACAATCAAATTTTCCTTCAAATATGAGCTAAGGGGTCTCCTATGAGTCTAATGGTCCAAAAATTTTCCAAAAATAACCCCAAAATTGGTCAAAAATTGAAGTCCAAAATTTGCGATGGGGGTGGGCAATCGCGATGGTCTGGGACCGTCGCGATGGTCCGAGCGAACCGTCGCGATGGCGTGGAATTTGGACAATCGCGATGGCCCGAAAAGGCGAACCGTCGCGATGGCTCGAAGTGAACAATCGCGATGGCGTGAGGTCGAACCGTCGCGATGGCCCGAAAAATGAACCGTCGCGATGGCGTGATCAGGCGGACAATCGCGATGGCGCGGTCAACGGTCAACGGTGGACAATCGCGATGGTCCGAAAGTGAACCGTCGCGATGGTCCGCGACGCGATGGCTTGAGCCAATCGCGATGGTCCGATTTTGGGCTGTCGCGATGGTCCAAAAAGTGAACCGTCGCGATGGTCTATCGTGACACGTGGCACTGTCGTGGCGATGGCCCTAGCCAATCGCGATGGTCCGAGCTCAGCTGAACCGTCGCGATGGTCCAAGTGGACCGTCGCGATGGCTCAAGTGAACCGTCGCGATGGTCCGAAAAAGCGAACCGTCGCGATGGTCCGGCCGAGCCGTCGCGATGGCGTGAGCCTATCGCGATGGTGCGACACAATCGCGATGGTCCGAGCCAATCGCGATGGTCCACCAAACAATGAATTTTTGAGATGCGAGTATGGATTCCTAGTGGCGCAGGTGTGCTCTTCACGCTGGTGTGGTCGCCTTCTCCAAATTCCGAACTTGGCGGACCATCGCGATGGTCCAACACAGTCGGAAATTTCTGACAGAAACTGAAATTTTTACCTTTTGGAAGCTTTCCTGATGCTCTGAAGCTCTGTACCTGCAAGAAAACTCAAGAAAACACAAGTGCATACAAGCGCAAAAACTCTCTCTCGCTCTCTCGCACGCACAAATGAGGGGAAATGAGGTGAATGGGTGGATATGGTGAATTTTCTGATTTTTTTGGAAATGGAGATGATGATGCGATGATGAAGATGGAGTGTGGGGGAGGTGAAAAACACTAAAAACTAAGTAAAAACAACAACAAAAACTGAAATTTTTACCTTCCAACGCCACTTCTTGCTATACTCTTACCATCACACATTCGTCCTAGACTCGATCCCCGGCAACGGCGCCAAATTTGGTGTTGCTCTAGCACAATGGTGAGAACCACGTTAAGAAGCTTCACCTCCTTAATGTCAATCCGAGGGAGAGGTAGGAGTGATATGAAGATCGTGAACGTGAGATGATGTGAGAGTGAAGGTGAGAAGCACAAAGATGCACACACACATACACACACACAATGAAGAGACAAGCAAGACACAATGGAAGGTGGGAAATTAACTCTATTGCTCAAGAATACTTTTACAAGCTCAAAAATAACTCTACTCTCCAACAAGCTACAATGAACCAACCTCCAAAATGAGCTCTCTAGCTCTTTTTATAGTTTCTAGACTAGTTTTGACCGGTTTCACATCTAATGACCGGCCTAGTTAAAAAATAGGTCCTAGAGGCTATTTGGGAGGGTAAACGATGTCTAAAAATAACGAAATTTGGTACGAGTATTCTACCTAAGCTCCTCAAGCTCGAGGACTCCTCGGCTTGCACAAAATGGAGCTATGGATTACAAAAATGGGGTTTTGTCTATATTACATATGTTACAAGAGTGATGAAAATCACTGTTGGATGTTTGAAGAAGTAATAAAAAATATAATTGTTTTGAAAAAATGATCCGACTGGCTCCCTGCTTCGTCTTCACATGCTTCCGTGGCGTCTGTGCCTCTGACTGCTTCCAACAGTAGGCCTACAGTACTATGCTTTATATATAAGTTTGTGGAACTCTTTATGGATTCTTTTCTATTTCAGATGATGTTCTGAATTGTTATTTCTGAGTTTTATGTTTGCAGTCTTTATGACACTAATAAAACTTGGCAAAAAACTCTTGTGGAGTACAGGTTTTACTTTTTGGAATATTGGCTATAGAAATCAAGCGGAAAGCACCATCTGCACATACAGTTTGTGAAATTGTGAAAGCAAGGTGAATTTCTTAGTCAAGCTCCTGAGTCTTTGCTAATATTTAGATTCCAATCTTTTGTTTCGGATAATTGCAGGTGGGGATTTGCAGCCCATATAGTATTCCTTGCATTTTGCTTTGTGACCAACATAATTGTGACAGCAATGCTCCTGTTAGGTGGCTCAGCTGTGGTTCAGGCCCTAACAGGAATGAACATTTATGCAGCAAGCTTCCTTATTCCACTTGGTGTGATCATATATACTCTCCATGGTGGCCTAAAAGCCACTTTTTTGGCTAGTTATTTGCACTCAGTGCTTGGTAAGCTCTCTGATGCGGATGCTTGGATTTCTTTTCAAGAAGCAACTTTGTAATTAAGTTCAATATTTGTTTGTTTTCAGTTCATGTGGTGCTGGTAATCTTCTTATACATGGTCTATACATCAAGTGACAAGCTAGGTAGCCCATCTAAAGTATACAACAACCTTGTTTCTCTAGCTAGCAGAACTCAAGATTGCTCAGAACTTCTGAAACTGGGCCAAGCATGTGGTCCAGTGAATGGAAATTATCAGGGCTCCTATGTTACCATGCTCAGCTCAGGGGGTTTCATTTTCGGTATCATCAATATAATTGGGAATTTCGGCACTGTGTTTGTAGACAATGTAAATTTCAAACTTCTCAGTGATTCTTTTTTCAACTATGGGGAATTGAAACTAAGATATCATTTGGTTTTCTAGCTGTCAGTATGGAATATATCCAAGGGAGTTGATTACTTTATTGGGCTCTTGAGTTCTAATCTCTGATGCATATTTCACAAGTCCAAATTCTCAGAATGCATTTTCTATAAACTAAGTAGAAGCCTTTTGCAAATGAAAATAAAGAGAGGGAAGGACAAGATATTTGAGAAGAGATAAGGCATAGAAAAGAAAAATATTTTTTGACCCATTTGGATTCTTCAGGTTCACATGTGCACCTTTTCTCACTCACCTCTTTTTTTGCGCACGCACAAGCACTATTTTTTTTTCCCCATCTTCAATCTACTCTCTTAATAGGCCTGAAATTTTTGGGAGAACACCACACACACCCAGGGGCCACCCTTTATCCCCCACTTCTAGGGGTTCACATTGAGCTTTCGGCTGGTCTTGAACCCAGGACCTGCAGTGGCTGAGGTCCAAGCAAGGTGGTTTGGTACATTTGGTACGGTACATGGTAAGAAGGTTTGGTATGGAATGGTATAAACATATCAACAATCATAAAAACATTACAAGTTAGAATTGTGTCTTACAACATATAATGAAATCAAGAATCATGAATCTTGATAAGGATTCAAGATTCAACAACTTATGTGACAGAATAGAAATTAGAATGTAGATATGAAAAAATACTAAAGCATCTTTTCCATTACATCAGTGTCTAAAAATGACATACAAATGAATGATCAAGAGTCAAAACTACAATAAATATCAATGATCAATCATCCAAGCTCTCAAAGCTTGACGAAGAAGCATGGAATATGCTTTCCTCATCACCAGACTCTGATGTAGTAATATCATCCAGAGGGAGAGATGTTTCCTCCAATGTGCTCGATCCACGTCCTGTAGCTGTTGATCGTCCACCTCGTGCTCGATGTGGTCGTGGTCCAGGAATCGGCAAAGAAGATGTGGAAGGCTGCATCTTAACTAGAGGAAGAGAGGTACTTGCCCTTGATCGTGTCACTCGCTTACTGACAACCTCAAGCTCTCTATGTAACATACGATAGATCTCCTCCTCTTCCTCTCTCTCTCTCTGGAATTGGAAGGGACTCTATCCATAGACCACACAATTGAATCGGGATCCACCTACAAGAGATTTTTCTAAATTAGAATATGCTTCCGAGACTAGTAGATGCAATTTTGCTCATACGAAATAGTGAATTGTAAATAAGATAGAAAGTTTACCTGAATATGTCGTCGCATGGTTTTCAAATTACGAGCAACTTTTAGATTTGCTCGACAATACACAAGATTTTGAAGTTGTTGAGTGCTAAGTCTATTGCGTATCTCTATGTGAATCAAAGAATATGCACTCCAATTCCGCTCACATGCACCAGCGGAACAATCCTGTACCACATTCGACTTTACATAAATACGTATTATGAACTCAAAAACTCTTATTGTAACTTAGTACTTACTACTTACTATCTGTGAAAGCACTCTGAGAGCAATTCTTTTTGACAGTTGGAGCACTATATCCATAAGTATCCCACCAATCCACAAGGCTCTTGCAAATATCCCTATTTGAATACTGTAGGTCGACTAAACACTGGACCAACACAAGTCATGTATGTGATGAAGTCTCTGCCAAACTGGACCTGCATATCAGTATCTAGAATACAACCAAGATTTTATCACGTGCTGCTAGCATATCAGGATTATGCATCCAAAAACTCAAAAACTCTTATTGTAACTTAGTACTTACTACTTACTATCTTTGAAAGCACTCTGAGAGCAATTCTTTTTGACAGTTGGAGCACTGTATCCATAAGTATCCCACCAATCCACAAGGCTCTTGCAAATATCCCTATTTGAATACTGTAGGTCGACTAAACACTGGACCAACACAAGTCATGTATGTGATGAAGTCTCTGCCAAACTGGACCTGCATATCAGTATCTAGAATACAACCAAGATTTTATCACGTGCTGCTAGCATATCAGGATTATGCATCCAATCTGGCCCCTTATAAAGAGGATGGAGTAGAGCAGATAGGACGTTACATAAAATCCCGTCTACTATCAATAATCTATAAAATCTCCTCTCTTAAAATAGAAGATAAAAGTTCAGATTTAAAGATCGACATTAATATATTCAACAAAAGTGAAAACAAAACACAATTAAATTATGCATACCTCTCTCCTGATATGTATATACACATCTCCATGGATGTGCGCATCTCATGGAACATCGGATATAGAAGGCCCAATGTAGAACCTTCCATATATGTGAGACGTAGCAACTTCCATAAAGGCCTCAAGGTATGGCTGATATGATCAATATGCTCCTAGAACTCATCATCCAATAAAGTAAGCGGCACATTTCTTACGGTCTCTATGTGTGCATATGCCATAAGCTCCCATTGGGGATCCACCACTGTCGTTCGCAATGGTTCCCTAAGTCTACTCAGCCTATCCAAGACCAAGTAAGTGTATGCAAACATAGTCTTTGAAGGTCGTATGATGTCCAAATTTGGTGAATGCTTACGAAAGATAGCCAATGCTTGATGCTTCTTCCACAAAAATGTGACGAGCCGAACGGCTCTCCGAGCTAGTGGCTGCACCCATGAGAGTCTAGAAATCTCCTCCATCATGAGATCAAGGCAATGTGCTGCACATGGGGTCCACATAATGTGTGAAAACTCCTCAATCATCTCCCCCATGTGTTTGCAGTTCGATGCATCATCTGTGAAAATGTGAACTACATTCTCTTTGCCTATCTCCAATATGGCCCGGTGGATATAAGGGTAGATAAACTCTCCTATAACCCTCTCACTGCTAACACCAACATCAATAGCTCGTAAAAAAATGGTATCTAAACAATCAAATTCCATGGAAAAATATAATATTCGTAGAGTCTTGAGTCTTGACTTGTCACAATGAACAAAATAAATAAAGCACTTGAAGATAGTGTACACTGAATAGTGAAAATAAAGCACTCCTCTCATCTGTCTTTTGAGGATGAAGAAGTGCATCATCATCTTCTTCTCTTTGTTCTCTACTAAGGAGAACCTTACCTTTAAACATGTGTCCTTGCTCAGTAATAATCACATCTGCAATGTCACGAGGAACAGTTGTACATGCCCCTATGCCATTACTACCAATACCTGAAACATGGGATATGATTCATGTAATGGTACTGTTGAGACTAATCTTGCAATACTTGCATTGCCAATAGTTTGCTCCACCTCCACTAAAAGAGGCTCTGATGGGCCCTGCCACTATGGTATGTGCATCCCAATATGGATGGGTCTTCTTTGTCATGATGATAGACCTATATTCAAAATTCAAGTGTCAAAAAAGAAAAACATTAGAACTTTCAACTTATAGATTACAATGCATATTAAATGTGCATTGTGACATTATGTAATATGCAATGTGCAATGTCCATGTGCCATGAATGTAGTATGTACTATGTACTATGTAGTATGTACTATGTACTTACTACTTGCTACATGGCACATGCACAATGCACATAGTACATAGTACATACTAGTTGCTTCATGTAAAATGCACATTGCACATGATGCATGTTGCATGTGAGTTGTGACATGTCACACATAACAATGCATATTAAATGTGGCATTATGCATGTTCCATGAATGTTAAGTGACGAGTCAATTGGATTTTATCATGTGGCATGTCACATTAATATAGAAGAGCTGGATGGATTATGGATGGATGAATGGCACATGCCCAAGTTATGACAACTCAAGAAGACTTGAGCATTTGAGGGCAAAGAACCCAGAAATCAGCTCCAATCAAGTTGCCTAGGAAATTGATGGCTCTTAGCTCATAAAAGTGATGGCTCTGGAATCTAAACAGCTTCTATAAATCTGGACACTGTCCATTGCTCACTGTGTGTGCACTTGCCACTATGTACTATTGCTCATTGTGCATACAATTGGTATATTACCTACTGCCGCAGGGGGTTCAAACTTCATAGTACATACTATATTACCTACTGTCCGAGGGTGCATATTACCTACTGTCGGAGCCCTCGGTCGATTGAGGATTCGGAATAGCACTCGCGAACAGAACTGGACTGCACACGCTTCGAAAAAACGAACTGTACGTTCGTTAGGTTTCTAAGTTCAATAAACATTTTTTCTGTGATCGAACGAACACATTCCGAGCGTTATACGGAACGTTCCGTACATATTATACAAATCGAACCACTCTCAGATGTTTGGCACGCATTTTTTTCCAACTATGGGTCCAAGTGATGTCTATTTTCAAACAAGCCTAGTTTTCTCAGTGTGAGGATACTCAGTGGCCTTTCTCTTTAGCCAAAGTTTGCTCTTCGACTCCATGATATTTGCTATGTGCTTACATTCCCTTCTTTCCCATTTCTTTGGCTAAGAGAGGTATGCTTGTTTTAGCCTGATCGTGTTACTTGTCTCTCAAGTTTATTCTTTTCTATTTTATGTCTATTATTGTATCCTCTTTCCATCTTTCTTTTGCTTTTTTTTTTTTTTTGGTTTTTTTTTTTTCGGGGGGGGGGGGGGGGGGGGGGGGGAACTATGCTGTGCACTTCTTTACATGTCTGTGCTTAGAATACGTGGTTTTTCTTTTTATCTTGGCCAACTACAAGACTTAGATTAGTACACGAGCATAACATTTGCTTTCAAAAACATTGAGGTGTGAGACAAATAATTTCTTACCACTGTCAACTTCTTGAGATGTCCTTCCTTTTAGAGCTTTTGTATAACATCGGTTGAGAATGTAGACTGCAGTGTTAACAGCTTCAGCCCAGAACTGATTTGGCTACCATGCACTTTACCATTTCAACAATAGTGTGATTCCTATATTCCACAACACCATTTTGTTGAGATCTATGAGGCATCACAGTGGATGCTTAATCCCTTTGTTCCTACAAAAGTCTTCAAATTTCTTTGAGTTTGACTCATCACCACCATTTATTCTAAATTTATTCACGTTTTTATTTGTTTTAATTTTGGTAAGTCTTAGACATCTTTACACTTGCCAAAAGCTTGAGCTTTATCACGAAAAAGTACACCCAAATCTCCTTGCTATCATCCTCAATGCTCAACATAAAATAAGAAGATCCCCCCAGGCTTATGTAAGCATCTTACCACACAAGTGTTTGGCAAACAATGTCAAAATGTCCAAAAGCAAACCTTGATTTCAGAAATGGTCCAAATGGTCAAAATGGCCAGTCCCAGTAATGTGCGACAAAAGTTGATTTTCTGTTGATGCTTTTTAGAAAGCATATCATGGGTGATTAAGAAGCCTATAAATAGAGGCTTACGGGCACACTTCCAAGACATCATCTCATGTGCTTGTGAGATCTAGGGTTAAGAGCTTCTGTGGAGCAGATTTGGAGAAGTTTTTGCTGAATTTTTAGGTGGTCGCTGCTGCCTCCCTTCATCTCCTACAGACATATCTGTGTCCAGCTGGTTCTTGTAAGTAGCTGCTTTACATTCAATTTGTCACCAGTTCTTGCTGTTGTACTAGGTGCTCTACCTATCTCTACAAGAACCGGAGACTGTGCTGCTGTTTATTCCTGAGGAGACTATCTATTTTCTGTTAGGGTTTGTTGCTGCTCATCATACTCCAGCACATTGACTGTATACACAATCAATTTCTAATTACATACAGCACACACTCTTCTTCCATGACTACTAGACACTCTTCTCATTTTCTGTACCTAGAGCCCTCTCACATTCAGCCAATTGCAGATTTTGTATATTATTCACACGTCATATAGACATTATTGCATCAAGCAATTTAGTTTTTAGAGTAGCACATAGCTGTTCTTTATCACTCTTGGCTTTTGTGTATTTCTTAGTGATTTATCGGTATTATTTGGTTCAAGGTGTGTGTATGCTCAAGGATCCTATGTTGGAAAGATCTTTGAATTTACATATTGGGTCTACCTCACTTCTAGCATTTGGTATCAGAACCTTGTGCACATACATAACTTCTTCCCAAGAGGAGTGATTATAGAGATGGATTGGAATAAGAAGATAATAAGCTTGATGGAATGTATAATTAACCAATGTGGAGTTTCATGATGATGAATTTGTTAGTATCCAAATACTTTTGGAATATTGTCAATCGCAACTATCCAAGGTCAAGACAAGCTATAGAGGAGAGGATGCTCCATCTTCTTCAAAGCAACCAGCTGCTCCAGTTTTTGCTTAACAAGTGGTTTAAGAGGAAGAAGAGAAAGAGTCCTCTCATTATCGAGACTCGAGACAGAGATACTATCAAGTTTCTTCCTATGGAAGAGCTATCCAGTGGGATTCTAAAGATGCTAGAGCATTCTTACTTATTGCTATGGGTGTTAAGCATCATATCAATTCTCAAATCAAGTCGTGCAAAACATCATATTAGGCATAGAGCATCACGCTAGGCTTGGTTGGAGTTGAAAAATCTCTATAAAAGCAAAAACTTTGCAAGGAAAGCTCAGCGAAGAAGACAATTAGCCAACACAAGCATGAAAGTTGGTGAGTCACTACAATCTTATATTCTAAAGCTTAAGGACATTCGTGATCAACTTCTAAATGTTGCAGTTGCATTTATGATGAAGAGATAGTGAACACTCTTATCAATTCACTTCCATCTACACATCATTCTTTGCTTACTTCTCTTTCTCTCTCTATAAGAAATAGAGAAATATCATTCGAAGAGTTTAAGTTCCTGATACTTCAAGATGAAAATCAAAAGAAGAGCATGGAAGAGAATGATGAAGCTATGATGTCCTCATCTAAAGGAAACAACAAGAAGAAGGAGAATACTGAAAAGGAGAAGAAGACTCAACAAAACAAGAAAGAAAGTCATTCACATCCAAGTCTATATCTTCAACCTCCACTTTAACTAGAAATTTGCTTCATCTACATCCATACTTAAGAAGAATATATGCCATTATTGCAAGAAACCAAGTTATCATATTGCAAATACAAAAAGAGGATTTTCAATGTAAAAGAAAAGAGCATCATGTAAAATAATTTTTTTTTTTGAGAGTACAAGGGATTTGAAATGTCTAGCCGGGTGGGAATTGAACCCAAGCACTCTGCCCCACCGCGTTCAACACATACCGCTACACCACACCCATTTGGACATCATGTAAAATATTGAAGAGGTATCAAAAGCTTAAATCTTCTTCAAGTGAAAAATCTTTTGCATGTGTTAGCATAGAGGAGGTATCTTTTGATTAAGCAACATTGAATGCAATATTAGAAAATCCTTGGATTTTTTATTTTTTTGGAGCTATTAAGCATACGACAGGTTGAAAAAAGGTATTTTCTTTTCTTACTAACTCTACATATAGAAGGGTGTCCATAACAGATGGACATGATTTGGATGTAGTTGGTGTTGGAGAAGTCACACTAAAGTCAAGAGAAAGTGGTAAATTCAGAATTTCTGATGTTTTATATGTACCAAAAATGAAGAAGAATTTATTTTTTATCTTAGCTTTCTTCTCAAATGGTTTAAAGTGATTTTTAAGAAGGATTCATGTCAAATCCTTATACCTAATGAGAAGCATTATCTATTATAAGGTAAAAACAAAAGTGATATGTTTGTTTTGTAAAAAATCACTCATTCTAATCTTACTAGGTTTTCTATACCAAAGGAGAACATTTGGTTAGATAAGCTATACAACTCTTAAATCTATGAAAGACAAAGGTATGGTTTAGATTTTGCCAACTTTTAATCTATTAAACGATACATAATCATGGGAAGGATATCTTGAAGGAAAGCTACACAAGGTTTCTTTTAGGAAGCATGGATTTATGATTGGCAAGAGGTAGTTGCAAATCATTCATTCAAATATGAATGGATCCATAAGAGCATATTCTATCTCTGGACATAGATACTTTGTCAGTTTTATCGATGATTACTTGAGATATTCTTAGGTATTTGGATTAAGCCAAATCAATGTTGGAGTTTGAGATCTTCGGAAGCATGCAAACAACACAAGGAAGAAGAAGAAGTTTGGAGCACAACACACAATACTGAATGTATTACCATGTGAATGTACAAAGATAAATCACTCATTAGTGTTATAGGCATATATACGAGCCGGGAAAAAAAACCTCCTAAAAAGGAAAAAAGTGCTCCGGCAGTCTTAAATGCGCGTTCACACACATCACTACCTAAATAAATCAACAAATCCGTATTGCGTTGAACAAGGAGCTTGCACTTATGTATAAGGAAGTGCCAACTATGTGCAAAGCACTTCAATGCGCTTTGTGCGAGCATGGAACACAGGGTTTCTCGCAACCTCCAAAACTGACCAATATCCAAATCAGCCAAAAGGTGTATGAGCCAAACACACTCAACAGTCGCTGTGAAAGCTTCCCTATACTTAGCGTAATTAGAAGTGGCCACAGTAGGCTTCTTCTTGCTCAACCAAGACATGCATGAGCTACACAAGCATGAAGCAAAAACCACTAGTGGACACATGAGTGTCATAGCAATCAGCCCAGCCCGATTCCAAAAAAAGCATGTGAATCTAGCGGTAGTGATCCCCCCTTGGGATAAAACAATCCAAGTAACTCGGTGCCGCTCAAGCAGCAAAAGATTCCCTTCTCTCTCTCTCTCTCTCTCTCTCTCTCTCTCTCTCTCTCTCTCTCTCTCTCTCTCTCTCTCAGAGACCACGATACATGGATACATATATGGCACCAGCTGAGAGAGTGGCCATTGGGCAGCTCAGAGTATCATCACACCAGCTCGAGATTGAGGTTGGGCGAGCCACACATACCCCGAAGGATGAGAGATTATGCAAGATATGTAGAGAGGAGGTGGAGGACGAGGAGCACTACACATGTAGATGCCACGCATATGAGGACATCAGAGACCGCTACCCACAGCTCTTCAGGGGGCTCAAAGAGATCAGGGCTTTATTGGGGACAGAGGACCAACGCCCTCTAGGTCGTTTCCTAGTAGAGCTCATCACCGCCGTGCATCACTCCTCCAGCAGCAGATGGAGATACACTTGGCCCCTCCCCTCAGACTTATATTACAGATTTTTTCAGACCCACAACCACTCGAGGATCCATCTCAATGCGGGGTGTCACATTACACAGAGCAGAGGAGCTTAGACGACAGTGTCGACGACCGAGACCCCAGTCCGGAGAGCCAGTCCACATCAGAGAGAGATTCAGGCGATTCACGCACGCCATGACATGGAGATACGGAGACGTGAGCAGCACACCCCTATCGATTTGGACGTTCAGAGCATTTTGAGGATCACCATGATGCCTTACCCACCGATGCATTATATCCTACACCCACTCTAGGCATTTAGTGGGTTGTGATACCATCGAGCCTCCCCTCCCTATGCATATCATATTTGTATCTCACCCATTGAGCATATAGAGTGCATACCCATAGCACCTCACACCCTTGATGCCAGTTACTTTCCACTCCTTTTATACCCGTTTGCGGTACTCACACTTTATTTTCGTTTTGGGATCACAATGGATTAGATCATATTGATGTATATGTTTTGTCTCATAGGCCGATTTTGGCCTCTAATAAACGTTAAAAAGTCTTTCTTTCTTTCTTTCTTTCTCTCTCTCTCCCCTCCCTCCCTCCCTCCCTCCCTCCCTCCCTCTCTCTCTCTACATTGATGAGATCTCCGACTACATACTACGAGTAGGGGGGGAGGGGAGCAACCTGGGTGGCACCCCAATTCACATTCTCTTATATGCGGATGATATTGTTTTGATTTCAGAATCACCTGAGGGGCTTCAATGCCACCTTGGAGCCTTGGATGATTTTTGTTCACATAGAGGATTGGTTGTGAACCTTGGCAAGACCAAGGTCATGATCTTTCACACATCCAGTGCAGTGAGGAGTGCAGCCATCTTCACTATAGGAGGGCATGTCGAGGTGGTTACTTCATATGTCTTCTTGGGAGTTACTTTCACCAGTCTATGAGGACCTTTTACCATGAGGCAGGCAGCTATGCAGCTATTGATAGACTCACCCGAGGGTATGCAGCCCTGGCCATGCTAGAGCGGAGGTGCCACCAGGCACACTTCCAGAAACCCACACGAAGGGGTGGCTTTTCGACACACTAGTCAACCCCGCCTTGATGTATTCAGCAACAGTATGGGCACCGGGCTTGACGGTCGATCAGTGGGCACAGATTGAGAGGCCACATGTATATATGATCTCACGCTTAAGTAGACCATACCACATGACATCATCTGAACAGAGCTCTGCACCACCCATAGTCCTCGAGGCACTATTCCAGACAGTGAGTTTCATTCAGAGGTTGAGGGAGTTTCCACACAATAGACTCACTCGTAGAGCTTTTGAGGCACATGTACAATTATCTCAGAGTGGGCATGATAGAGCATGGTACTCACAGGTCACGACTTGGTTCGTGACACATGGGCTCAATATGGAGAGATTGCCACCTTTTCAGTACGACTCCGATTCACCTTACTATCACCTCTCTCGCGGCGAGAGGAATTTGGTGATTAGACAAGACTTATGGAGGATCTACATCAGGAGAGTATGGAGATCACCCTGTTTAGAGGGGAGGATGTCATACTACAGAGGCGAGTTTCTCACCACTATGTCTGATGGATTCATATAGAGACCACACTATATGGACATCTATATGCCACAAAGCTCACGAGTAGCGATTGGCCAACTGAGGGTCGCATCACACAGACTGGAGATTGAGAATGGGAGACACAGTGGGGTCCCGAGAGGACAGCGGATCTGCAGACTATGTAGAGAGGAGGTGGAGACTGAGGAGCATTTCGTATGTCGATGTAGAGCATTCAGTCAGATTAGAGACAGACATGAGACTTTGTTTAGAGGACAGCCCACCCTACGAGAGATTATGGACTCCAGAGATTAGAGACACCTAGGACGTTTCTTGATAGAGATTCAGAGGCATAGAGATGCACTCTCACCACTGACCCACACAGCTACACAGGTGGAGATGAGACAACTACATCTCACTAATCTTTTTCCAGAGGTCTAGAGCCCCCTCCTCACCTGATTCTCAGCAAGGAGTGACACTACAGCAGGCTGAGGTGAGTCAAGCTAGATGACGACCATGAGTCACAGCACTCAGAGGAGTGAGGCTATACCATCCCGAGATAGAGGAGATTCGAGCCCGACATCACGAGGAGACTGCGCGGCGAGTGGCCCAGATGAGAGCAGATCCTATAGCTTTCATATAGGAAGCTCTAGCACTGGCTCCACCTATGTATCATATCCTCCACCCCTCCATTACCACTGGATGGAGCTAGTAGACAGATGCATCTTCATGATTGTATTACCCTCGGCATATAGACATGCATATACCCCCAGAGATAGGGCTCCATCAGCCTTAGTATTTTATTTTACTACGCATGTTTGAGACTAGGTTGTATTAGCTTTTTTATGATCTTGTTTTACTTTTGTGACAGCCAGTTGACATTCGCATCATGTATCTTATGTTTGGTCTCATAGGCCGACTTTGGCCTATCATAGACGTAAAAAAACTTTCTTCCCCATGCACCACTACATTATTACATTATCCCACTACCTCTCCATCACCCGATACACTATCCTGTGGTTGTTTCCCGCCTTTTTCAGCCTACACAGTTTTGTGTAGCGAGTACTATTCCGTTTTATTTCTACATAGACGTTACTATAATTGTACATGGTTTTGTTTCATAGGCCAAGTTTGGCCTTTGGAAGACGTTAATATCACTTTCTTTCTTTCTTTCTTTCTTTCTCTCTCTCTCTCTCTCTCTGTCTCTCTCTCTCTCTCTCTCTCTCTCTCTCATAGACTCTCCGCACGCACGTTTATGGAGACTCTGGTTTTCTTTTCACCTAGTTTCGCATCAGTTTTTATTTTCAGCATGCTTTGTCTTTTCGATTGATCGGAGACAAACTATGTACATTGATTTTGTCTCACAGGTTGAGTTCGGCCTTCTAATAGACGTTAAAAAATCTTTCTTTTGAGGATCACCATGATGCCTTACCCACCGATGCATTATATCCTACACCCACTCCAGGCATTTAGGGGGTTGTGATACCATCGAGCCTCCCCTCCCTATGCATATCATATTTGTATCTCACCCATTGAGCATATAGAGTGCATACCCATAGCACCCCACACCCTTGATGCCAACTACTATCCCTCCTTTTATACCCGTTTGCAGTACTCACACTTTATTTTCGTTTTGGATCAGAGTGGATTGGATCATACTGATGTATGTTTTGTCTCATAGGCCGATTTTGGCCTCTAATAGACGTTAAAAAGTCTTTCTTTCTTTCTTTCTCTCTCTCTCTCTAAGCCGTCAGCCCGCTGCGTATGCCCCGTCTGTTAGGGTTAGGGTTTGTGTGCCCGAGCCGTCGAGCGCCGTCGGACGTTAGCCCCCGCCCGTCGCAAGGAGCCCGCTGCGTCTGCCCCGCTGAGCCGTCATCCTGCTGCGTCTGCCCCGTTTGTTAGGGTTAGGGTTTGTGTGCCCGAGCCGTCGAGCGCCGTCGGACGTCAGCCCCCGCCTGTCGCTAGCGCTGTAGAAGACAGCCCGCCTCTGCTGCCGCCATCCGAGCGCTCGTCCCCACCGAAGCCCCCTCTTCCCCAGCCGGCCTTTGCCTCGTCAGTTAGGGTTTAGATCGACCCTAGTCTGGCTCCCCACCATCACCACCGTCGCCCCAAGCCACACCTCCCACCATCACCCCAAACCACACGGCTCCAACAGCCATGGCCCCCGTCACAACCGCTCCGCCATGTGTTAACATTATTCGAAACCAAACCTTAATCTGACCTCATCACGCCCATACATGCAATCTCCTAAAAACCTAACCCTAACCCTAACTTTAACCCCAATCCTAACCGTGACCTAAACCCTAACCCAAAACTAAACCCTAACCCTAGCCTCTCTGAAATGGCTCCCATGGATCGGAAGTGGACGGACTTATCGCTAAAGCCCTCAAAGAGGCCAAAAAAGAAGCAGACCGAAACCTCAATATGGAGATACGAAAAATGATGGAAAAGTTCAAAGGACTCGAAGAACAAGTAATGGATAAAGTCAAAGGACTCGAAGAACAAGTAAAGACTCTCACAGAAGAACGAGACAATTGGAGGACAGCTTATGAGCATATGAAAGAAGAGGGGGAGATCTCCAACGTGGAGACTCTCAAAGAAGAAATAAAGAAGGAAATCAAAACGGAGGTAGAATCCACTCGAGAGTCGTGGGTGGAAGTGGTACATAAACGGGTTAAGAAGGAAGTTAGGGAAGATGTGCAGAAAGAAGAGCTCTCACGAGTCCAAGAGACACTTGAGGAGGAGAGGCTTCGACATACTCAAAGACTTCACATTCGGATTACAGGCCTACCCGAAGGAACTTCACCGGAGGCAGACGCCACTGACATTTGCCGTCGACTTGGATACGAGAGCATGCCCTTCACAAGCGCTTGGAGGGTTGGGCGGGATACATCGCGTTCGCGAGCACTCATCCTTAAGATGAGCTCCGACGAGGCACAGACCACCTTTTTTAGACGTCGATCAGTACTGCGTGGACTACCCGACGGCGGCCTGTACATGGACGAGGACCTCACACGGATGCGGGTGGCACACTGACGCACTTGCATGCCACACTCCAGGCAC
This sequence comes from Ceratopteris richardii, assembly GCA_020310875.1. Taxonomy (NCBI): domain Eukaryota; kingdom Viridiplantae; phylum Streptophyta; class Polypodiopsida; order Polypodiales; family Pteridaceae; genus Ceratopteris; species Ceratopteris richardii. The sequence goes on from CM035419.1 coordinate 5,526,641, forward strand.
GACGAGAGGGAAGGAAGGCCTTTTACCGTGATGGTAAGGTCTTTATAGATGGACGCCCTATCAAATAGGGCCACGCGGCCTATGAGACATCACTACACTAGGAGACACCACTCAGAGGAGCAGTGTGGAACTGCAACGGGGCACTCTGGACGCGGCGAGACAGACTCGAGGAGATCCTCGCATCACATGACTTTGCATGCATCACAGAGACACACGAGAGCCCAGAGAGAGGTTTACCACGCATTGCAGGTTTTCATTGGGAATCTGCATCCCGGACCACGACGAGACAAAGTACAACGCGAGGGTCGGGAGGGGTGGCCATCGTATTTAGAGAGGAGATACAGAGCCGGATCCATATTATAGGAAGAGATGAGGAGGCCGATATATGTGGGTTCGCGTGGAGATAGCGCAGGGGAGCTGGATTTACATTGCTATATGCTACTTCCCTCCAGGCGGATCTTGATACGCAGAACATGATCGTGGGGGACCGATCCGAGACAGAGACTCACCATACACAACACTTTCAGATGAGATACTACATTACATCACACTAGGTGAAGTCTTCCTTATGGGGGACTTCAATGGCCGCACTCAGTCACATCAGTGCGATGCATACGACATGGATCACCCACATCTCATGGAGGCCAGAGACCCAGAGGAGATGAGTACTAGTAGAGTATCGGCAGACATGGGTCAGGACACCACAGGGTATGGCAGACATCTACTTGAGCTAGGCAGCCGACATCAGCTCGTTATATATAACGGGATGCATCGCTGGCCAGGTTCGGGCGGACTTACTTGCTTCCCTCACGGGGGAGGTGAGCGCAGAGTCGACTACATTTTGGGTACCACCTCTGGAGCTTCACTCATCACCTCACTTACTATTGGACGACGCCCACTTGGAGCTGACCATACATTTATCACATTCACACTCATCTCCTATTCCATTAGACCCTCCCTCACCCACTGAGACACACATCACGATACACTTCACACACGAGCTCTCACACATTTATGCACACCATTTACACATCCGCCTACTCTCCCTCGATCCACTCTCACCCTTGGCCACACTTACATCACAGTTCACCACCATCCTACACGACTCAGCCCTTTGCAGCTTCCCACACCGCACACATATACACCCTCCACGCACAGGTTCCATGCCCCAGAACTGCTGGTATGATGCAGATTGCCGTGAGCTACGGAAGCACCTATGCATTTTAGAGCATAGAGGGGATATTACACACACAGGCACAGCGTCGCATGCAGAGCCTGACTCGCCGCAAACGGCGAGATTGGGAGGAGAGACAATACTGGGATATTTATCATTTACTCATGAGTCGAGACAGTGCAGTGGCATGGCGACATTTGAGAGAGAGGAGACAGAAGACACCCATCCGAGACCCAAGCACTTGGCATAGCTATGCACGGAGCCTATACGAGATCCCAGACCAGCCCCCCATTCCCAGACCAGAGCTCACGTCCTACTACATCTGACTTCTTCACACCCACTATGGTTGGACGCGCTAATGCCCGTCTACAGCATGGCAGGGCCCATGACCATTTCGACTTACAGGCTGAGCACCTCATCTACGGAGGCACGACCCTTGCACCACTCATTGCCCACCTCTTCAACCGTGCACTGGTTGAAGGGTTCCCTGACTCATGGACTGAGCACACCATAGTGCCCATTCATAAGTTAGGAGATACTATGGATCCAACTACATACCGGACGATCATGATTGGCCCTATATTGGCCAAGTTATATGGGGCGGTACTAGAGACAGAGTTGAGTACTCTCGCTGAGAGGAAGGGTATCAGGGCTCCAGGACAGGCAGGTTTCAGACGCGATTACTCTACCATTGACCACATCTTCACTCTGAGATGCTTGATCGACCAGGCAAGGGTGCGGAAGAGGAGATTATATTGTTGCTTTGTGGACTTCCGCAAAGCATTTGACACCGTTCCCAGGGGACGACTCTTCAGACGACTACTTGATATCGGAGCTCCAGAGGAGATGATATGGGGGATCTACGCCGTATACGAGAGAGTATCTGGTAGAGTCAGATGTCTGGGGAGCTTATCTCATCCACTTGCTAGCACTATCGGGGTGAAGCAAGGGTGCCCTCTTTCACCCACCCTCTTTGGTCTTTACATTGATGAGATAGTGGACTACATACAGCAGCAGGGGGGTGATGGCATTGAGGTACGCGGGTCCACTGTCCATATTCTTTTATACGCTCATGATATTGTACTGGTTTCAGAGTCTGCAGAAGGTCTACAACATCATCTCCATGGCCTAGATGACTTTTGCAGACACTGAGGGTTATCGGTGAACCTTGGTAAAACCAAGGTCATGATCTTTCATACATCAGCACAGGTACGTAGACATAGTTTGTTCACAGCGGAAGGTGGATCGATTGAGGTGGTCGGATCATATGTTTACTTGGGAGTGACATTTACAGCAGCATCAGGGGTCTTCTCTATGTCTCAGGCAGCACGTGACCGCATCACACGTGGGTATGCAGCACTAGCCTTGATGGAGAGACAGTGCCACCAGGCATATTTTCAGGAGCCCCGCACAAAGGGGTGGCTCTTCGACACTTTGGTCACACCAGCGCTCATGTATGGGGCAGCCATATGGGGACCAGGAATAGCCACATCAGTATGGACAGCATTAGAGAGGCCACATATCCTCATGATTTCCAGACTTATTCGCAGCAAGCCTTCAATACCACATGATATCATTAGAGCAGAGCTTGCTGCACCACCGATGCTCGTTGAGGCACTATTCCAGACAATCTGCCTATTACACAGACTCCGGAGCATGGAGCACTGCTTATCGGGCTTTTCAGGCATCACGGGACATGGCATTAGCAGGCGACACCTCCTCATCGTATGCACAGACACGAGACTGGATGGCCCACCACGGCTTTGACATAGACAGGCTACCACCACTACAGTACGACTCACATGCACCCACCTACTCCCTCTCTCATCAGGAGAGGAATAGGATCATTCGTCAGGAGATATGGCATACATACATACAGAGGACATGGGTGAGCCCTACGGGTACCTTGCCACCGAAAATGCTCTATTACCGTGAGCATTTTCTACATATATCGGACGAGGGCTTCATCGAGATTCCGAGATACATGCAGACATATCTACCCCACCACCTTCGAGTGGTCATTGGGCAGCTCCGGGTTTCATCACATCAGCTCGAGATTGAGAGGGGTCGGTCCAGGGGAGTCCCCCGTGAGGAGAGGTGGTGCCCAATATGCGAGACAGAGGTAGAGAGTGAGGAGCATTTTGTTATCAGATGCCCAGCATACTTAGACCTACGAGCACAGTTCCGGATAGAGGAGTCACTCCCGTTGTGCATGACTATGGGAGACCAGCGACGCTTGGGACGCTTCCTCGCAGAAGCATACGAGAGGCGAGAGCGGTCACTCCAGCCCACACATCAGCCACGGGTGAGTACCCAGCAGACCATCACCCAGTTTTTTCAGCGAGCTGAGCTACATCAGAGAGGTCCACCTATAGGGCTCACGCTCCACCAGGCAGCAGTATGCGGGACAGAGGTAGAGAGTGAGGAGCAGTATGCGGGACAGAGGTAGAGAGTGAGGAGCATTTTGTTATCAGATGCCCAGCATACTTAGACCTACGAGCACAGTTCCAGATAGAGGAGTCACTCCCGTTGTGCATGACTATGGGAGACCAGCGACGCTTGGGACGCTTCCTCGCAGCAGCATACACGAGAGGCGAGAGCGGTCACTCCAGCCCACACATCAGCCACGGGTGAGTACCCAGCAGACCATCACCCAGTTTTTTCAGCGAGCTGAGCTACATCAGAGAGGTCCACCTATAGGGCTCACGCTCCACCAGACAGCAGCACAGAGAGCACGGCGTCGACCACGCATGAGCGGATATCAGCGACCACGACTATATCAGGAGGATATCTCACGCATCAGGACAGCCTATGACCACATGATGGAGCATAGACGTACCACCACCCCCTGGATTGTCTTCCTTCAGGAGGCACTCAGACCACCCCCGATGTACCACATACTACACCCACCTCCACCCATTCACTAATAGCTAGGGTGTTTTACTCACACTTTTACTCACATTATGAGTCCCCCATGTATTTGGTGGCCACTATCTGCAGAGTCAGAGCCACGTCTCCCCAGCCTTTTCCAACCTTATTTAGCTTTGTGTAGCGATATACTTTTTATTTCATTTCATCCTCTACACAGGGTTACTACACTTGTACATGGTTTTTGTCTCATAGGCCAAGTTTGGCCTCCAGAAGACGTTAATATGACTTTCTTTCTTTCTTTCTTTCTCTCTCTCTCTCTGATTGGCTATGATGCGATAAGATCCCTGTTACTCGAATTCTTCATATTCTTCAAGCCATATTACCATGTGCTTAAGTAGATTACACAAGGGGATCCTATCTCCTTTGAACTCTATGCCGAAAAATCCTTTACTATGATGTTTGGTTTATCTTCCCCATGTCAAGATTCTACTTTGAGGGTTTCTCGAATGTTTATCTTTGCACAAAACAATGGAGATACAATAAAATGAGACAATATTCACAAAAATAAGAGGCATTGAAGCATTTTTGTAGTCATATCAAGCATATAAAAGATACAATATATCGGTACAAGTACAAAACAATGAATAATGATAGGAGAGCAGTGGTTACTAAGAGCAGCTCCTATGAGCAGCTCCTATGTGAAATGGCAGCCTCCAGTGCACCCCTGGAGCACACAACCCTTCTTGACTCACTCAGCTTGTGAACCCTCTGTGACAACACCAGAGACTCTAGTCCAAACCTTGTGTCTTGAGTTGTTGAAGCTTGAGCTGCTGTTGACGCACTTCACGCATGTACCCTTCTATGTTACTCTCTCTCTCTCTCTATCTATCTATCTATCTAACAATGAATAATGATAGGAGAGCAGTGGTTACTAAGAGCAGCTCCCATGTGAAATGGAAGTCTCTAGTGCACCGCTGAAGCACACGACCCTTCTTGACTCACTCAGCTTGTCTACCGTCTGCGACAATTCTAGAGACTCTAGTCCAAACCTTGCGTCTTGAGTTGTTGAAGCTTGAGAGCTGAGCTGCTGTTGACGCACTTCACTCATGTACCCTTCTATGTTACTCTCTCTCTCTCTCTCTCTCTCTCTCTCTCTCTATCTATCTATCTGATCAGCTATGATGCGATAAGATCCCTGTTACTCGAATTCTTAGTGTTTTTCAAGCCATATTACCATATGCTTAAGTAGATTACACAAGGAGATCCTATCTCCTTTGAACTCTATGCCAAGAATTCCTTGATTATGATGTTTGGTTTATCTTCTCCGTGTCAAGATTCTATTTTTAGGGTTTCTCCAATGTTGTCTAGATAATGAAGTGAGGTGAGTAAATCAAAGGATCAATGCTAGGTGTCCTAGACCAGATGAGCGAAAATTCAAAAATCAATGGGTTTCCAAATGGAAAGTTCCTAACAAAAATAATTTAAGCCAATCACAATCGCATTCTATAAGGTTCACATCTACATTTCATACCTAAGATTCACATTAAAGTAGGATAAGATTTACATGAAAAACAAAAAATTATGTTTAGATGCTTGCCACTAATGGTCTCTCTAGTCTAGGGAGGTGGATTGGCTGGGGAAGATAAAGAAAACAACCCAAAAAAAGACAAGAGAAACAATGCTTTATTTATCTCTTTCTTTTTTTTCAATTTTTTAATTTCTCTTAAGAAGAAAGAATTCTATGAAGTGAAAAAATAAAAGAAAGAAAGAAAAGCAAGCAATTTTCTACCATGAGAAGAGGCACATACAAAAGGAGAGATAGTACAGGCAAAGAATTTGCTACATTCATAACAAGAAGAAGATCTGGTGCAACATGTAAGCTGCAAAGAAAATAGAGGGAGAGGTGGTGCTACATGCAAGTTACCATGCTACAAAACCAAAGAGATGTCTATCCTAGCTGAGAAGCCAAAATCCAACAAACCAGGAAACCTAAGAATCTGCTGTGGACCACTAGAGGAAGTAATACAAGGAAATTCTAATTGTTTATCTGATGGCAAGGCTCAGATGGGTACTAGGGCTCTTATTGATAGAGGTTGCAGATGGACACACATTAGTCTCAATAGATATCCCTATTCTCATGTAGTCGTATACAAATCCAAATATTGATGGCCCACAAGTCGTTACAGACTAGCATAGAGTGCTTGAGGTCCCGGATGTGATAAAACACTATCTTTCAACCTCGCATTTTCCTTGCTGACCTCCTTGAAGATGGCTTTGCAGATAAGTCGTTGAACAGCTAACTTTCATGCTTGTTGCACGAAAATGGCCACCTGGTGGTGAAGCACAGTAGCACAGCTTATGGCATCCAACAAATAGCAAGCAAGGCCAAAAGTATGCTTGATAGATGACTCAATGGTGTCAAACATCTCATGAAGAGATGAGTTGAAGTCGATAGTGTAAGATGGAGGATAAAGAGGGCTTGATAACATGGGGAAAGGCTGTGGACTCTGGAAATTGAGAAGGAGAATCAGAAGTGAACACAATATCATCACCATACAGTAACAAGGGTGCCCATGTCCCTGCAGTTGTGTTCCTTTGTCATGGACTCTATTAATGTTTTCAGAAACCTCCACTACAGCCAAAAAAGTGTGAGAAATAATGGGCAGCCTTGCTTCACTCCTATAGTGTAGTGAACCGAGCTGGAAATCCCCTCTAGAGTGTGCACCAGTTGTGCAACTGGTTTGTATGAAGCCGAGCGTTGTGGGTATACCCAATCTCTGTGAATCATGCAAAAGGTCTAGAGAACATTCAGTTCAAAAATGTAACATGATAATAATAATAATGATATTGATAGTTAAAATAAAAGAATGTCCGTAGAAATACACACATGAAGCACAGGTGCCAAACTATCAATTTTTAATCCTCTCACATACATCATTTCCACTACTATTTTTGATATCATTATTATTATTATTAAATAGATAATAATAATAATAATGATATTGATAGTTAAAATAAAAGAATGTCCGTAGAAATACACACATGAAGCACAGGTGCCAAACTATCAATTTTTAATCCTCTCACATACATCATTTCCACTACTATTTATGTGTTTTCAACCTTATTAGTTGTATGATTTCACTTTATTTTGGAGATACTCCTTCCTCATTAATCCACTCCTTAAAGAAGCTCAACCACCATGAATACCCCTGAAACGTTTTCTTCCTGCAGTACATGCATAGTCTTCTCTCAGAATTTTTCTTAAAGATGACAGTAAGACAAACAAGCAATAAAATCAGGCTTAATGTCTTGAATCGTTGATTTGATTGATGATAAATTGCTCACAAGAGAACCATCAAATAGATAACCTTTCATTAGAGCCAAGCTGAGCATCTCAGCTATTTGTTAATTAGCATTATAATGTTTAACTGAAAAAGCTTCTTCACATTAATAGAAAGAGATATTATAACTTTATTTTGCAGGGATATTGGATTAGTGCAATAGCAGCTCGACCATCATCAACGCACAAGGGATATTTGCTAGGTGGTTTAGTGTGGTTTGCAGTTCCCTTCTCACTGGCAACTGCACTTGGCTTGGGAGCACTAGCTCTTAATCTTCCTTTGACAGCAAGTGAAGCTTCCCGTGGATTAGTGCCCCCTGCAACTGCAACTGCTCTCATTGGTGAAGGCGGGGCGACTCTTCTTCTGACTATGCTTTTCATGTACTGATCCTTCATTTCTTTATCTAGATATTGAGTTCTATGAAAAAGCAGATCAAGTTGTAGTTATTATTTGATGATGTTTCAATAATACATAACACAAGGGTGCTGGTAAGCTTCTAGCCCACTGACATCAATATTCTTGTCAGTACAATAAGCCTACTCTCTTTTCTAGCAATAACACTGCCCCAGACTCTTTCATCTGTTCCTCTGTTGCTTTCTAACCATTCCTATCTATGGTATCACTGCCGCTACACTTATCAACATCTTGCAAACCGACTTTTTTTTCTACCTGTTTTGATATTTTCCTTCTGACCAGTTACCAAGATCTTATTCTCTATTCCCTTTGTGTATCTTACTTCCTTTGATCCTTTTGATTCCCATGATGTCTCATAGTGCCTTTTTTCTTATATTATAGCTAAAATTGGTCTGTCAGAAAGGTCATGATACAATACATGTGACTTTGTGTACAAAAATGAGCCTACTCTCTTTTCTAGCAATAACACTGCCCCAGACTCTTTCGTCTGTTCCTCTGTTGCTTTCCAACCATTCCTATCTATGGTATCACTGCCGCTACACTTATCAACATCTTGCAAACCGACTTTTTTTTCTACCTGTTTTGATATTTTCCTTCTGACCAGTTACCAAGATCTTATTCTCTATTCCCTTTGTGTATCTTACTTCCTTTGATCCTTTTGATTCCCATGATGTCTCATAGTGCCTTTTTTCTTATATTATAGCTAAAATTGGTCTGTCAGAAAGGTCATGATACAATACATGTGACTTTGTGTACAAAAATGAGAAGGATACAAAAATGGAGGTAAAGGTACAGTGCAAGTTAGTGTAGGGATGTGAAATGGGGTGCAAGTACTTGTTATTATGACAATACTTGAGTATGCACACGCATGAAATGCATATTTGGGTGCCAATTTGTGGCTAGAGGATTATAGAATGTGGAGCATAGATCAAGAAGGAGAGAAGATCCATTAGAATATTTGTTGAAATTTTATAAATATTCAAATCGATATATCGAGGAAAATAGCGTAAAATAATGAACAAACATGACAAGAAGGTAAGAAAAAGAACTGTTTACATAAGATATAACTGTACTACTAATTTGACTGTGTGTAGAAAATTACATATGCTGCATCTAGTGACATAAATAAAGAAACTAAACCTAAAAAATAATAGAGCGATAATTTTAAATAGATTTCTATTTTTGTATTTGGTGAAGATGAGGTGATAAGGCTGAAGTACAAAGTAGTGAATGAATAGTAAGGGTGGATCTAAAAACATCTGTGGCCAATTCACTGCTTTTCTAGGTGCAATCTGGGCACGAACATGTGAAATGGGTGGATTCCAATTACTTGTCCATTTATAGGCATGATTGGTGCATGGACATAGTAACTAAGATATGGGATTCTTATCCCTTGCAAGACTTTGAGAAACCTTGATTCACTTGGATTTGATTTGGAAAACTGGAAGTTTGGTTGGCCCAAACATCTAACTTGCATGTTTGTACAATGCTTTAATCCCAACCAATAGTTACTTGATTTTCTCACCCGACTGGAGGACTACTTTATCCTTATGGGCTTGAAAATCCTATGTAATTTGTAGGAGAAAGTTTGCCATTGCTTCTAGTCGACCGTACTATAATCGGACCAAGTCTAATCCAAAATGAAAATTGTCCAACGTAGGACACTTTTCTCAAAATATTGTAGCTTAAAGTTCTTAGGAATTGTCAATTTGATGAGCAATTCCTAACTTCTCTGTTATAGAGTGTACTGGACTGTAGAAAGTCATTAGAGTTATGCTAGATAACTGGAAGCAAACTCAAATGAATAAGTCAAGTTAACCTTATCATTTTTTGAAGATTGAAAGGGTTCTTGTAATATGGGATGTTTAATTTAGTTACCTGATTTTAATCGGCTAACCCTCGACTTTTGTGAAAAGAATCATATACTGTATCTGAGTCGAATCCAAACAATTCGAAAAGTGGAAAGAGAGAACTAAAACTTTGTACAACCAATTCAAACTTCGAAGATACATAAACTTTCTATGAATCAAATTCTAGATGACTCCAAACTTCAACTTCTTAAAGATCTATTTGAACAAGTTATTGAAGCATTTTATCTATCTTTAAGAAAAATAAACTAAATTCTCAAAAAGATTCGTAAAGTAAATCTAAAACATCATCCAACCACAAGATACTAGTGTAGTATCTAACATCAGTGTGTCGACCCACGGAGGTTCTATTTATAAGTTTTTACTAAAGTAATGCTTCACTGGAGAGTAAGTTTCTGCCTATATTCAATCTTTATGATTGCTTACTAGGAATGCAATTCTTGTGCATTGCTTTGAGTCAAAGGAGTGAATTTATCGAGTTACACTAGGAACTTGGTGCTTGACTTAGTCAGTCGATTTGTTGAAAGGATCAATTCAAAGTCAAAGTTTGACTTCTTTAAAAATTTATCAAATATTTCTGAATCAACAATACTTTATCTTGAAGTGTTCCATAATTCAAATAAGAACAAGTCTTTGCCCTATTTGAAAATAAAGATCTTGGAAGTTACTTACTTTGTATCTTCTTACTTACTTGATTCTAAAGTATCTTAAAAGATCACGTTTTTATCCTCCTTGAATTGAAACTTCTCCTTTGAAGTTTCAATTCAAAGACTTAGTCTTTATCATTAAGATCTCTTGAACTATCGAAAGCTTCTTCGCTTACCCGTGAGTTTTTAGAGATCTTTTCCTCAACTCAAGTCCAAGCATGTGCTAATGCCTTTCAGATTCGAAAACTAAGAATCTTATCAATATTGATAAACCTCCGGGTGATATCAACGAGTGGACTTTAAGTACAACTACCGATGGTTTGGGACTTCTCGAAAACTACTTATTGTTTAACTGGCTTGAAGAATTCCATGCTCACTATTAGGGAGCATTTTATTCTTCAAGGAATTGAGATTCCTTCTCAAGAATCAAATAACCTGAGAAAATGATTCATCTAAAATCTTTTGCATTGTTGGAATGATCCTTGGATCTAAACTTTCAGACAATATTCAAAAGTTGTATTGCTCGAGGCAATTGTGATGTATGGTAGGAGGTGGCAATCGAGGGGGTAGGATACAAGTTTATTTTATGACATCTTATCCTGATGGAGGTGGTCCCCAAGACTCCTCTAGAGGAGAGGGTGGCAGATGAAGAAAGGACTTGGAGAGAGTGGCCATCAAGAGGGCGATGGGTGAAAAGAAGACCTTGAGGAGGTGGTTGTCATGAGGGTGATGGGTGTGGAGCAGAAGAGGGTGGTTGTACTATGGCTCGCGGATGGTGAAGTAGGTATTAGGAGATGCGAAGTTAATGCTTTGGGGGGGGGGGGGGCTAGTAGGGGCAAGCATGTGGAAGAGATGGTGATGGTGAAGTGGTCGCTCAATCTAGAGGAGGGATATGCATGGATGAGGAAGTGTCAATCATAGGTGAAAAGCACACTCAACGAGAGAAGCATATATAGACTCATGGGGATCTGATAATAGGAAACGCTTGAATAACAAGGATGGAAGACAAGCAAAGATGGCATACACACAAGGGCCCGCAGGTTGAGGCTAACGCGAAGGATAGCAGATAATGGCCTGGAAGTTGATGCTAAGCCCATGCGAACGATAACATTTGTTCGACGCTACTAAAAATAACTTGTTAACATGATAGTTATGTTTCCTTTTGCTTCTTCGCACAATTTCAAAATCAAACTTTTGAAAAAGAAGCAATTATCTCCATACTCTTCCCATGCTAAAAATAACATGATCACTATGTTTCCTTCTGCTCCTCAATACAATTTCCAAATCAAACTCTTGAAAAAGAAGTAATTATCTCCATACTCTTTCTTCCACTTAGGGTTTATGAAGCAAATACTTTAGTGCTTGATGATATGTGATGATGGTGAATATGGTTCCCAAGAGATAGTATCTAAACTTCTTGGAAGCAAAGACTATTGCCAAGGCTTTCCTCTCTATTGTACTATTATTCATTTCTTCTTTGGATAGGAATCGGTTAACATAGTGCACTGGTTGGTCCCACTTGTGAGCTTCACTAGGTTGGGTAAGTACTACTACAAGAGGGAGAGAGACTTGTGTCTACATGTACATGGAATGTGTGGGCCAATCTAGCAAGACCAAGAAGGGTGCATATGCTAATCTTTGCAAGAGGTAAGAAAAAGATTTCTCTTCTTCTAGGGACCATTGGAAGGGGAAGCTCTTGCTAGTCAATCTAGAGAGAGGGAGAGCGATTTCTACATAAATGCATATGAGCTTCCTATGATACCTAGTATAGTGTAGGAAGCTTTCTACTTCTTTGACAACCACGGGTCTAAGCAATCTTAGATTGAGAGAACCTTATCGGGTTAGAGAGCCATACCTTGAGCAAAGACCATGTGGCCCAAGAGGGGACCTTGAGTGACCAAAAAATGGCACTTATTTGGGTTGTGTTTTAGACCGGTCTCTTGATAGCTCCGAAACACTTGTTCTAACTGTCTTAGATGATCTTGCACGTTCTCCATGGTACATGCCATTCCTGAGAAGGCTGAAAATCATCCATAAATATATGAAGAAATTTTAAGAGGAGATTACCAAAGATGAGATACCCTATCGTGTTGAAAGTGGTTGGTGCATCGCGAGGTCCGAAATCCACCTTTCTTTAGATATATGTTCCCCAAGGTGTTATGAAAACCGTTTTGGGCTGGTTCTCTGGATGGATTGCTAATTAATTATAGCTGCTAAATGAGTCACAAGGGGACATGTCCCTATGCCCTAGGGATGTCGTCCCCTAAACCATACCTAAGGGGACGGTTGTCATCCCCTTGCACATTGACGTAGCAAGTGTCTGTCCCAACCCCGGGGGATGAGTCCCAAGGATGGTTTCATGTTATGGACTTGTATGGGGACGCCTATGTGGGAATGGAATTGAAAATGGAAGGTTCTTTTTGTTGTAAAGCTTCAAGTTTGAAGCTTAAATACTTAGCATATATCTTTTAGGTTCTAGAAGGTTCTTCCAAGCTTATTTGAAACCATGAGCTTCGGCCTTTTATGCTCAGCATTGCCCTTCAGCCACGTATATTGAGGCTTGAGAAGCCCCCTTCACCCTCTTAGACCTCTCTTCACATCTACTAGCTTTTTTGACATGATGGTGCTGACAAAACATGTGGGAGTTTTGACTCTTGAGTATTTGACATTTGTTCTCATGATAATGTGATATGTCACATGTTCATTGAGTCTAGACTTTAAACTCTTCTTATGTATATGATATGATCATGATGATGATGATGTGGTATCTTTCTTTATGACATGATGAAATACATATGCCTTTTGATTCTTTAACCAATCAGATTATCAATATATCAATGCTTATGATGTTATGTCTCTTGACCCTAGGGTCAACTTTGAATGTTCAACGTGCTCGTAGATGTTTTCACTTTGAAACAACTTCTTTTATGGTTTAATTTTTATTGCTTTTTTATGTTGTACATAACTTCCATTTGATATTTTTTTAAAAATCAAGATTCTTTTTAGTGTCGTCACGTGGAGGAGTCCTTGCGACACCCTAGACTCTGACCGTGTCTCAAGGACACCACCGTTCTCAAGATCCATCTCCATCTCCCAGTGACTTTGCATTAAATCCATCCATAAAATTGTAAAGTGTGTGGCTAGCCATATCTCCTATGAATTGCTTCAAGAAAGGGGTTAGAAATCCATTGGATATGATTACCTTATCAACAGCGCGAAAATGCACACAAACCCTTATTTGGTTGAATTGCTTCTTTGGTGCAATGACCATGGACGACAGCCATTTCGATTGCTCTATTGGTACAACTGTAAGCCCAAAGCTTTGCGGAAAGCTTCAAACTTCTCCTTAGGCAGAGCCTTTGTAAAAAGGCAATGTCACAAGGGGACGCGTCCCCGGGCCCTAGGGACGCCGGGACGCCGTCCCCGTATTGAAATATGACGAGACGCCCAACCGGGACGGTTGGCGTCCCCTTACCTATATATGAAACATAGGGACGTCCCCGGGACGGTCCCATGTGACAAAGCATGATGGGGACGGTTTGGGGACGGGTAAAATTGGCAAAAGTTAATTTAGCTATTGCAAACTTGGTTTTTATTTCTTTATATGATTTGCACCTTTTTGGGAGCACCTCTAGAAGGTTCTCGAGTCCACAATCAAGCATAAATAGAGCTTCATTCAGCTTTGCATATTCAGCAAGATGCAACCCTCTCCATACTCTCAGCCCTCTCTTCATCTTTCTTCTCTTTTCTCTTCTCAACATACTAGTGATCTTCTGTTTATAAGTGAAAACCATACATGTGAGCACTGAGGATGCTATGTAAGACCCAATGCATGGAAGGATATCCTTTCAAAGAATGGGGGCAGAGAAGGAGTTGAACCAAGTGCAAAATGAAGAACATAAAGAAGCAGAAGTCGATGACTATGATGCATAAAATGAGACTCCTTGCATAGATTCTCCATAGTGACTTATACTTGCATTTGAATTTCGTCTATAAAGTCGTTTACATTAGTCTCTAGATTTAAGTTTTGAAATCTATTACTCGTTCTTACCGATGACAGGATGAGAGATGTTCCCATGACAATATGGTTATTAGTCATTCTTATCGATGATAAGCTGATAGATGTCCCCATTATTATATGTTACCCATATACTCATTGAGTCTTAACTTTTTTGATGTATATGATTATTGATATGATGATGATGGAGTATCTCTTTCTTTGACATGATGAAGTACCTATGAATTGTCACTTTTTACTCTTTAAAGTTTGGAGGCGAATCTAGATGTCTAACGTGCTTCATACATGTGTTTACTAAAAAAACACCTTTTTTATAGCTTTGTTGTTATTATCCCTTTCATATGTGAGCAAATTCATTGTATAATAATTAATCATTTAATATTTTTGAGAAAAATAAGCATTTTTTAGTGTCGTCCCGGGGACACGTCCTCGAGACACCCTAGGCTCCGTCCCCGTCCCAGGGACACGACCGTTCCCGGGACCCATCCCCGTCCCCTCGTGACTTTGTAAAAAGGTCTTCGACGTTCTCATGTGTGGGCACATATGCCAAACTAATCCCTCCGGCAGAGAACCTCTCCCTAACATAATGATAGTGCACCTCAATGTGCTTAGTGCGAGCATGGACATAGGGTTCCTCGCAACTTCCAATGCCCTCTGACTATCAATGAAGATGGTGGTGATTATCAATATATTCACACATTATTGCAGTTTTCAAAGCCAATATGTTGCAATAATGTGTGAATATATTTTGTTTGACACAAAGCTAGTCTGCCATCAACTTGCATAAACTCAATGCCCAAATAATGATGTAAATGCCCCAAATCTGACATCTCAAATGAGGCATGCAAATCAGCCTTAAAATCAGCAATATGCTTTTCATTAGGACCAGTGAGCACCATGTCATCAACATAGACAACAATGATAAGAAACACATCATTTGCACACTTAACATATAAGGTGCTTTTAGTTGGACTATTCTCAAAACCATGTGCAATCAAGTAGGCATGTATTTTTTCATATCAAGCACATGGTACTTGTTCAAACCATATAATGTTTTTCTCAACCTGCACACTTTGTTTTCATGCCCTTTCTGCACAAAACCACAAGGTTGAAGAACATACGCTTCTTCATGTAAGTCACTATTCAAAAATGTAGTTTTAATGTCCAACTGATATACATTCCAACCATGATGAGCTGCAAGTTCACAGATGCTACAAACAATAGTTATTCGGCATGTAGGTGCAAAGGTCTCATCAAAATCAATGCCTCTTTCTTGAACATAACCTTTTGCAACAAGCCTAGCCTTATTCCTGTCAATTGTCCCATCAGGCTTAAATTAGTAAATTCATCTATATAAAAGATGCAATCATTTGGCTTGAACGAGTACGATATGACATAGGTGCATCTAATTTGCTATCTCTTAAAGCTTGCACCAGCCATTTTAACATAGTTTTTGCCTCCTCTATAACAATCCTCTCATCAACAAGTGCATCATGTAAATCTGCATCAAAAATGGAATGATCTACATCATCACATGAAACCTGTAAAGGATGAGAAATTGCCTCATTCATATCAGTACTTGACTGTCCACCTATAAAATGAGGAAGCAAAGTGTCATACACCTCTCTAAAGCTAACAAAAGTCTCCTTGGTACATGAAAGTAATGGCTGATTTGCATCTTCCACAAAAACATCACGGCTAACAAAAATGTGTTTAGTCTCTAGATGATACAAACGATAGCCTTTGCTTTTAGAATTGTACCCAATAAAAATACATTTCACTGCTTTATCATCCAATTTCCTGTGTTGTTGTTGAGGCACTGATGCATATGCCAGACAACCAAAAACACACGGATGAGCAACACATGGCTTGCGACCATGCCAAGCCTCATATGGAGTAATAAACTCCAGTGCTTTGGTGGGATACCCATATGCTGCACACGTATCAGCCTCTAGCCAAAAGCTATGTGGCAAAGCGTGACTTTTTATCATACCCCTCCCTATCCCATGAGAGACATGTTCCTTCTTTCAACAACTCCATTTTGTTGAGGTGTTTACGGAACTCTACACCGATGTTTTATCCCACATTCAACTAGAAATGCATTAAAATCAGAAGACATGTATCCCACCCCTCCTCCCCCCCACACAATCAGAATGGAGGATGGCCATTTTACATGCTAACATATTTTCAGCCAAAACCATAAATTATTTGAAACACATAAACACTTCGGACTTTGCTTTCAATGGATACACCCATGCGTGCCTAGAAAATCCATCAATAAAAATCATGAAATAAAGGTAGTTCCCATAAGAGGGTGTCTGCATAGGACCATAGACATCACTATGAACAAGCTCCAATTTCTGAGTAGCTCGAACCAAACCATCTTTTAGGAACAAGGAACGCTTCATTTTGCCCAAAATACAGCCTTCACAAACATATTTACAAGGTGCCTCAAGTTTGGGTAGAGAGGACACCATTTCAGATTTTCGCAAGCCTAGCAAACTAGCATAGTTCAGCTGACCAAAGTGTGCATGCCAAAGCTTTCCATATGACGTAGCCTGAGAATCATGTACTGCACATGCTGAATGATTCACAATTTTTTCATAGCCTATGAGCTTATACAACCCATGACATAAAATGCCAGAAGCAATAATAATATCACCATTTGAGAGATCATGGACTATACATCTGTCATGAATAAGAACCAAACCAATCTTGGCTAATACCGAAACTGACAATAGATTTTTCTTGATCGCTCGTACAAACAAAGCATCTGACAATGTAAAAGAACTACAGTGAGTAGTAGTCAGAATGATCTTACCAACTCCCATTACACGATAAGAGGATTTGTTGGCGCATGTGACAGTATTACCTATCGGGACAGCTAAAGTGATATGAAGAAACTGTGTTGTGAGGTAATATGTTTGGTTGCCCTACTATCAAAGTACCAAACATTTGAGTCTACTGCAAGCATACATTGCCCATGAGAAGATGGGTCAAAATTGCAAACAATAGTAAACACCCATTCTTCATTCTGCACAAGATTAACATACTCTATTTTAGGTATAGAGGCCTCTTCAACAACCATTCCAACCTCTTTTCTATTTGCCTCTTTTGCATCCAATTTTGGACAACTCTTTATGACATGATCATTTCCTTTACAATATTTGCAAAACTCTTTTTGCTTTCTGATTTCTTCTCATCTTGTCTTCCTTTTTCAACTCTGGAGAATTAGCAAATTTTTGCTTGCTAGTAGATGAGCTCCATTTTCCCTTGCCCTTCTAACTAGCTTAGAAAGCTTGATATGCAACATGCATGATCGACATGTTCTATCTAGACTGATCGTCCTGCAACAAAACAAAGACTAACTCCTCGAATGTTAAGGCATTTGGATTGCTTTGCATAAGTGCTCCTTCAAATCTTTGATCTTTGTCAAAAAACTTTCCATGGAATCTCCTTCATTCATGTGCTCACTCTCCAACTGTTTTTGGAGGTAAGCAACACGAGCCTCATTTTTTGCCCGCTATAAAGTGGTAAGTGTATCCCAAGCATCCTTTGCTATTTTGCAAGAGCGAAGGTGAGGAATAATGGCACATTGGACAAACAAAGCTATCAATGCATGTGTTTGAGCGTCTCTGCCATCCCAAGTTTCTCTGTAGTAGGTGTATCACGAACCAAAGCATGAACAGGAATTTGAAGATTGTAATCTTCAACGCCATCTGCATCACCATCGATAACGGTATTTGCAAGTGTAATAGGACGTTTTTCAACACCGTGCATGATATTCCACAGATGCAACCAATACATGACATATCATATATGCCCATAATGGGTAATTAGTACCATCCAATCGATCCTTAAGAGCAAACATCATTGCTTTCAGCCATGGCCACTGACTAAAATACCCTAATGCAAAAAAATGAGTGTATCTCGAAAACTTGAACAAAACTACCTTGTCGAGCTATGCTAGATCTGTAGCAGACTTCGAGGAGCTTGTATAGGTGAACGGAAACCTGTATATATGTTTGGCACAAAAGGACAAACTTGCTTGCATAGGCACTGTGATAGTGTGTTCAGGGGCCAAAACCAGCTCAGATCGCAATTTGGATACCACTTATCGAAGCTTTTTTGAACTCCTAGTCATGTTGAAGATGCTCAGCAATTTTCGTGCGATCTGAGACTATGACCGGAGGGGTTTTGACGATGCCCTAGATGAAGCAACAACCCCCTCTGATACCAATTGTAACCCGCTCTGATACCAATTGTTGGAGTTTGAGGTCTGCGGGAACACGCGAACAACACAAGGAAGAAGAAGAAGAAGCTTGGAGCTCAACACACACTACAGAATGTATTACCAACGGAATGTACAAAGATAAGTAACCCATTATCGTTATAGGTGTGTACACAAGCCAAGGAAAAAAACCTCGTAAAGAAGGAAAAAAGTGCTCCGACGTCCTAAGTGTCTTCACACACATCACTACTGAAATATTTCAACAATTGGGAGAGAATCCTTGACTAATGGTATGGTATGGATGCCCAATTCTCAAGGGATTTCAAAAAGATCCCTATAACACCATTCAAATACATTTTTAAAAGAGTACATAAAAGAGGTTACCTCTTTAAGTTGCTATGGATGATCCCATCAACATGTAACTAGAAGGAAAGGCTTAAGGTTGTCTTCTTCTCCTACATTTATCTTTCTAAATAGTTAAGGGTTAACTAGTTCATTACATACCTTTTCCTCTATCAACATGTCCTTAGGGAAGGTTGGAGTGTCATCTATCCTTATAGCTTGCTCTTTTTCTTGCATCCATCCAAAAGGAATTTCTTCCATAGGGAACATGGGGTCGTTTGAATCTCTTGCCATAGTTAATTCATTATTGCCGCAAGTCGGGTGATCAAAGTTTTCTTCAGTGGTTGATGGAGCTTTTCCCCACCTTCTATCCTTGATCTCCTAAAGACTACTAAGTCTATAGTAGCTTCTTCACCCTCTCTGACTATCGTGGCGGCAAAGAGGGAGGCTCTGTGCATCATCTAGCCATTCCATCAGGTTTTCGAGGCCTTCTTCTGTCATGTGTTATGTGCTAGAACTCTAGCCTTCTTCGACTTCACATGAAAAATCATCGTGGAAATAGCTAGTAGCCTAGTGTTTATCTTTGTCATCTTCTAGAATGGCCAAGAGGTTAGCCCACTAACCAACCCAAGCACTTGTGGTAGCCCATGTAGAGGGAGTGGAAGATGAGATAGAGGGAGTGGAAGATCTGGTGGTTGCCCAAATGGCCAATGGTACCAAGGAGGGTGGTTGCCCAAGTGGCCTCAAGGAAGATGGTCACCCAGGTATGCGTACTATGAGGTAGGGTGGTCTCCCATGCACTAACCCTCTCCCCAAGGTGCCACTAGTGGTAGCTTCCCAAGGTGCCACTATTGCAATTGCTTTGCCAAGCAATTGCACTCGAGTCCACGATGCAATTTCTTAGATAGTTGCTATTCATTCTACCCACTCCCCCAGTGGTTACTTATGAAGGCCCTAAAGCTTCCTCTACTCCATTTTCCAAATAGAGCTAGGTCATTGACACATCTTGTGCTCCTACCCACATAGTGTCACTTCCTTGATCATGTACAACTTTGCAATGTCTTAACCATGATCTCCCTATAAGAAGAGGAGATCCATCTTTAACCCTTGGTAATGCAATGATTATGAAGTCCAACATGAATACTAAGCCTGGCACTTCGACTGGCACCTTCTCTACTATCCCTAGTGAGCTAATCTTGCTTTGATCGGCTAGGAAACACTAAAGTGGGCAAGCTTTGAGGGTTTGAGATTAAGAAGAGTCCTAGTATAACCTTGCATGAGGTTTACGTCCGATCCTCCATCTACAATTACCCTCGCTAACCTAGTGCCCTTGATACATACAATTAATCTCCGACTCTTGTAGTTTGTGAGAGGGGTTGACTAACGCAAAGTGAGCACCATAAGCTTGAAT
Organism: Ceratopteris richardii; assembly: GCA_020310875.1. NCBI lineage: Eukaryota > Viridiplantae > Streptophyta > Polypodiopsida > Polypodiales > Pteridaceae > Ceratopteris > Ceratopteris richardii. The sequence goes on from CM035419.1 coordinate 5,546,958, forward strand.
GTACCTCCTTCAAGGCCTTAAGCTCTTCCAACTCCTACCTTAATTGTGCCAATTCGTTGGGTCTCACTTCTCGGTATTTTTCTCCTCTGCCAAGGCCTTGTGTAGCTTGAGGGCCTCTATCTCTCTGCACAATTCAAAGATAGAATCATCATTTAAAGAAGATTTTTTTCCCTAGTATGTCCCAAAATGGATCTGCGCTTCTTCTATCTTCGTTGTTGTTGCTTCGAACTCTCTAAGAGTGGCATCAAGCCAGAGAAGTGCGAGAAGCTTTTGTTGTGAAGTCCCCAAGAGGGCCTTCTCTACCCATTTCTTGATCATGAAGTTTCTTGTAGCATTGGGTAGCCTTGCCACCATACATTGTGCCCTTGTTATGAGCTCAGAAAAGTTTTCTCCTACATGTAAGGTCAAATTTTCTCCTCATCTAGTATCCTTTTTGTAGAGGTACCTAGTCGGGATGGTTCTGTGAACTTTGTTTTCAGGGCTTCCCGCGTTTGGAAACAATCTTATGCATACTAACTCTACCACTTGTTTGCTAACCCTTTGAGAGTGAAAGGGAATGGAGCCAAGAACAAGTCTTGCCACAACTCTAAACCAGGACTCTTACAAATGGATAGGAATCTCTGAACATGGTCCTATGGGTCCTTGTGAGCATCACCTCAGAAAGAGGAGAACTTAATGTTGATTCTTGACAAGAGAGTTGAGAGCTCTTCTCCTACAGGTGATGAGTCTCCAATACGGGTGCAACAATGCTTTGGCCTTCTATCGTGATAACTCTTAATGGGAGTCTTCGAGCTCTGTTGACTTTGACTTTCTTTCTGAGTTCTAGTATGTGTCATAGACCATGATGGGAGTGTAAATACTATGGGTATGTGTTTGAGTGGTGGACACCTGGAGGAGTTGAGGATGATCTGGATAATTGGAGAAAACAAAGAGCACTCATCAGGCAAAGTACGTCATATCAGCCCCAACCCTTCTACCCAGGTGGTCGCCCAAGGAGATGTGGGCTATCTAGGTGGTCACCTAAAGCTTACCAAGAGGAGGAGAGGAATGCAAGTATCGGAGAAGAGAAAAGGAAGTATTTGCTTAGACAAAAAGAGTCACTAGGGAAAAAAGTGGTTATTCCATTCCCAAAAGCCGTCTCCCACCTTGTGTGACAATGATTCAATGTGTGGGTGGAATTAGTATGTGGGTGCAGGGAATGCAAAATGCACTACTCCTAGGATATCGTACTTATTTACATTACTAAGTAACAAGAAGTACTTTAGAAGCCAAACACTACACAAGATTTGGCGCTTCAACTTTTGGGAGCAACCAAGAAAACGTTAACATCATTAGTACAATGGCTTCTTTAGACTCACGCGAGGCTGTATCAGCTCACTAAGTGCTACAGACAACAACCTACGTACAACAAGGACCTCGGAGGAGTCCAACTAGGGTTACTCTCTTGCCAACTCCTATTGGCAAGGACTTCCTTCAAAGGACAAGGAGATGCTTATGGTATACAAATGGGCTGAGTGCCAAGGTGCACTTAGTAGAGCCTTATTAGGACTTGATGTACAATAGTGATCCTTTTACATTGGGTGAGATCCTTTTTATAGCTTAAGGAGCTCTATAGCTTTCGAGAAGACCCATATAATATCTCTGACTTGAGCCGTCATGCCCGAAGGAGGTTTGATGGCCAAAGGTTCAAGCCATTATAGATGACCACTGTTGGTTACTGACACTAGATGAGACCTTTTATAGCTGAAGGAGTTCTATAGCTTTGGAGAGACCTAGATATTATCTTTGACTTGAGCCATCATGTTCAGAGAAGGTGTGGGGGCCAAAGGTCCAAGCCATTACAGACACCTAGAGTTGGTTATTGTCACTGAGCAGTGAGAAGTAGCCCTTGCCCAGACATTCATATTCTTGTTTATGGAGGCCAAAGGGCCCACCATAGGTCCTGAAGTCGCCCGAGTAGTTGAAGAGATTGAGAAGACAAAGCCTAGTTGTCAAGAGGTGGTAGCTCAGGAGGTGGTCACCTAGTTGATGGAGAGAAGTGGTAGCGTAGCTCTGGTGGTTGCCCACTGTAGCTTGATGAGGGGGTCGCCTAGTATAACCCTAAGGTGGTTGCCTACTATAGCCTTGAGGTAGTTGCCCAATCTAGCTTGAGGAGGTGGTCACTCAATTGCACCAAAGAGATGGTAGCCCTATGAGCAAGGAGGTGGTGGTCCAACCTTGAGTGTAGGTGGTGGTCTAGTTGGGAAGAGGTGGTGGTCTAGCCTTGGGTGATTATCTAGTGCCTTATACCTCTGTAGTTGCATGTAGAATCTATTCATCAAAAAATTGTCTATAGTTTGCCATTGTTTAATCATGCGACATGACAGCATTTGGATTGGAAACTTGGAAGCATGGAAGCATGGAAAATGGTTTGACATCACTACAACTTCTGACCATGTGTTTCAACATCGGATTCGGTAATCATTTGTACTCTGTAACGGTAGCCCCAAAAACAATTGGATTGTATGGTCCTAGAGTATAGAGGAATTTGTAAATCACATATATTGTTGCATTATCATGTTTTCCTTGGACTTGGGAATAGTAAATCCCCCTGTCACCATTCCTTTGTGCATTTCCCATGTTTGCAATGTGCCAAAGCCAGAGAAACTATGAAACATCATTTTGGGCACTGCCTTCACAACATTGATGGGCTGACATGTGCCCCATCTAAATCCTATCTTGCAAAGACTTTATTGTTAAGATTCACCTTTGGACTTTAATTTTTCACCAACTCTGCAATCACTTGGATTTAGGATCAGCTTCGATTCTACCTTTGATGGTTTATAAGGCAATTGAGAAATATATTGATCTTGGCACAAAGAGTTATGGTCAATAACAGTATCCCAGGAGGAATTTTACTAGAATGTTTTCGATGGCTCTGTACAAGTAACACTGCTAGGCATGTCTAGAGTATGGCTGTAAGTCAATTCTTGTTGCACTGGTTATACTGTGAGTTGGTGGTTGTATCGTGAGTCTGTTCTTGTACTGAACAGAAGGGCTGAAATGGTCATGCCATGATCTTGGTCACTGTGTGAATTTCGGAAGACCATTGGAATATAGGTCGTGTGTATCTAAGGATCTAATCCTCATGCACAATGTCTATTGTCTTCTTTGTTTTATATTCTTGTTCTTAATGATAAGCAGCAAGATTGAGACTACCATAGCAAGTGCTTACTGCATTTAGCCACATTTTGTTCTCACATTACAACCTCACCTACCGAAGGTGAAATTCGGCATGGCTAGTGGGACTCCAACCCACAATTATTAATTAGAAGTCAAATGCTACCAAGATCCAAAAACATAGTACCCATGGGACCCCCCTTATCCCACAAGAACAGGGGTTTACATGACTGGGTTAAATGGCGGTCACAACTACCGGGGGGCTGGACAAACAGTGGCACCTCAGCCACATGCTACATCTTTCCAAGATATACAGTTTCAAAGTTAAAGCCCGAGTAGGCCTCCACCGAACCTCCATTTGAAAAAAAAAAAGATCCAAAAACATGCCTACAACGGAGTTAGACAGTCAATCTCCACCTGGTCGATTCAGAAAGACATTTCCTCTCATATAGCAAGGACCCAATTTGATGATCACTGAATATAGCATGATCATATATACTGTGAATCGGTTCTTGTTGCATGTGAACCAGGTACATATTTGAGACATTTTTAAAACCTGCTAATGAAGGTTACTCGCAAGGTGAAACAAGTTGGGAGCTTTAACAGTCATCAACTATCTCCAATGTACCACTGTTCCTGCAGACGTGAGTGATGAGTGTAACCATGATACAAACAGCCAACCCTTAGTGTGGTTCTTGGAAGAAGGTATGGTGAAATTGTTTCTCTGGTAGTGAGAGAGATGCATATTCTCCCATTAGTCTGTCTCTAGCTTCCCCTCTCATCAAAAATCTGTTAGTGCGTTCAGTAAAGTTGACAGCGAGGTGAAGATACTAGTTTACAGCCTCCACATCATGTACTAGCTTGAACAAACAGTCTCTCAATCTATGCAGATTTTTGAAAGATTAGAGCTTTTGCTTTCCAAAGATTTATTATAAGATCCCTCGATGAAAAAAATCATAAAATGCAGCTGGATGTGATCTAATTCACTCCTTGAATGTGAGAGTAATAGAACAAGATCCCCTTCATCCCCCTAAGGGCGCTATGTAATGGTAACACTGTTAAATCGCTGGCAGACAGTCCAGATATCCAGGTTTAATGTATCAAAAGTTTTGCAAAATCCATAAAAAAGGAATAAAGTCTCTCGCTTGACTGAGCGGAGATATGAGACAAACTCCTCAAAACGAAGATATGATCAATGGTCGAGAGTTTGAAACCAGTCTGACTCAACGCCCTAATCCCAAATGCCTCTGTATACCCACTAATTCCACTAAGTTTTCCTCCACAACCACCGCATATAGCTTGACCAATGCATGGCCGATCATAATGCTTGAATATGTACTAACACCCCATGGAGTTGCCCTTTCCTTCCTATTGATAAGGAAAGACGAGAATCTTCTATTTTGGGGCAAACACTTCCGTTAGGGTCCGGTTAAAGAGACATGCTGAATGGGATGAGACTCTCTCTGGCATAAATATGCCCTCCTCGTATCTTCATATGGTTTGATGCTTGCCCATGCTGCGACGTCTGAGTTGCTCGAGTTACAATCTCCTCAGTGACGAAAGTCCCAACCGTAGGATGGGGTGCATTTGTCTATTTATACTCTCATGGGTCTTAATGAGAACAAGTATATTTTTTGTCTAATATGTCCGCCAGTTAGTTGGTCGGGGTATGTGCATAGTGAAAAAATCACATCTCTGTGGTCTAGTATGTCCAACAGCTGTTCTGCCTATGTCCATAGGGTTCTATTGCAGTTCCATACTTCAACATGCATGTTTTCATGGTCTCACGGGCCCCACACAGAGAAATGAAATGATAAATTTGTCTTTACGAAATGCCCTGTAAGATTGAAAGGTTATAACATGATGTTTCTGATATACTGTCTGGATAACGAAATAATACTCTGTGTGTGTGTGTGTGTGTGCGTGTGTGTGTGTGTGTGTGTGTGTGTGTGTGTGTGTGTGAGAGAGAGAGAGAGAGAGAGAGGCACTCGTTTGTGTAGGGCTGTCACCTCTGCAGGGTCATCTGAGTTGATCGCAGTTTCATCCCTTTGCACATATGATTTATACCGCACATATATCAACCCAAATGCGACTGGGAAGCAGATTCTGAGTGTCTCACGGGTGGTAGTATTCGCATTTGGGTGTTTCATGGGCGTTCTGGCAATACTCTTAAACAAAGCAGGAGTCTCCCTAGGATGGATGTATCTGGCAATGGGAGTTATGATTGGATCTGCGGTAATGCCAGTCGCCTTTCTGCTGTTATGGAACAAGGCCAATGCAAAAGGGGCTGTGGCAGGAGCCATAGTAGGTTGTATTGCAGGGATTATAACATGGTTGGTGGTAACGAAAGTCGAGTATGGACGGATCGACCTCGTTACAACAGGCCGGAATGCACCTATGTTAAGTGGTAACTTGGTCTCCATCTTAGTTGGAGGTGCTGTACATTTGATTTGGAGCTTTCTAGAGCCTCAAAATTACAACTGGGAATCGACAAGGGGCTTAAGGACGGTGGAAGAAGATGCCAGCAGTGTGCCCTTGGGAGAATTCAGCAACGAGAAATTAGGCAGGGCAAAAGTATGGATCCTGAAGTGGGGGATAGGATTCACATGTATGATTGTCGTCTTATGGCCAGCATTGTCGTTGCCGGCGAGAGTCTTCAGCCGCGAGTATTTCACTTTGTGGGCAGTAGTTGCCATTGCTTGGGGAACTGTTGGATCTGCCATCATTATTTTCCTACCATTGATTGAAAGCCGGGAAACAATCAAACTCATACTGGAGGGCATATTCACTTCTGTTATGAGAAAACTCAGGCGATAATCAAGTTATCATTCACCGAAAATCCATCAACCATACCTTAAAATAGTATGGATGTTATCTGCATTAGTCGTTCAAGCCTCTTCGTTTCCTTATCTGTACGAGGAACCAGAGATTCAAAATATAGGACCCACATTGATACTTCGTTTTCTCTTCTGTTAGGTTTCATGCAAGCAATTGGGAAGCCCTAGCATTGGCTCAATATTCAGCACAACTGAATTTATAACGGTTGATCATCATGGCCACAGCATCTTTATAAATTCTCTCATGAGTGAAGTAAACACTTCGTCAGAATTATTATATGGAAATTTGTCGATTCTTGTAAGCTATAGAAATTGATACATAAATGGTGTAGCTATCCAGATATCGCATTGTTGCCTGTAATCATATATATTACAGTTTTTATCAGAATAGAGTTATGATTTATGAACCTTCATCACTTTAAAATCACACGCTTCCCTGTGGAGAATCAGACATAAATACGAAGTTAATGTTTCATAATTTTGTATTAATTAAGTGCACTGACTTTGATGCCTAGTTTTGAATAAATACGCTTCTCTCCTCGTTGTTATTAGTAATATCATTGAGAATTTGAGATCGGATAGGGTGCGCACATGCAGTACATACGAGGACATGCCTATCTTTCTGTTCAAAACAACATCATGCATAGTGCTGTATAGAAGACCTACAGGTGAAATCCAAAAAGCTAAGTCATGTTACAATGAATTGCAAGTGACGAAGGGGAATCTATGAAAACATTAGATCAAATGGAGGTCTCCGCTTCCAAAAAGAGATATTTATATGTACAAGTTTGTTGTCATGCAAGTTTGAAGCAACGAAAGTGTACTTATAAAAAGGAAAATTGATCAAAGCTCAATCTCTCTGGCTTGATTGTATTGAATGAACAATTAAAGTAGAAGAATGAACAATTAAAGTACAAGTGAAGGGCATAGTACTCATAGGACCTTCTATATCCCACAAAGCAAGGGTTATACTGTTGAAGCATTACAAGGAAAGGGCTTTCTGAAGGCATCTAGTTTCAATGGCCCCAAGGCATTACATGGATAAACTTGCTGCATTGGAAATATCCATGAGTCAGAGTAGAACCACCCTCTGTTGCTCCAAACTCTACTCCTATGTTGCCACCCATCACCCTCATGACGACCACCTCCTCAAGGTCTTCTTTCCACCCATCACCCTCTTGAGGGCCACTTCCTCCAGGTCCTTTCTCCACCTACCACCCTCTCCTCTAGAGGAGTCTTGGGGAACACCTCCTCCATGATAAGATGTCAAGAAAATATTCCTTCCAGCAAGCATAACACACAACCTTTGCCTCAAGAGTTGAGTGAACAACCAACTCACCTATACGGGATTTCCCAACCAACTAAGGTGACCACAGAATGCTTACCCAACATCAGTATATTCTAGTTTTCCCACTTATTAGTGGTCCTAATGAGAAGCATATTGCTGAACTTAAGACTAATTTGCATGCCTCTTTTGAGATGTTAGTTTTGAGGCATTTGGATCATTATTTGGGCATTCATTTTATGCAAGTTGATGGGGGAATAATTTTGTGTCAAACAAAATATATTGAGGTATTATTGTAGCACTTTGGCCTCGAAGAGTACAAATCTATTGCCATTCCCATGGAAACTATTGGAACATCAAGTTTACACTATGCTTGAGGTGGATTTGATCTACGTCAAAGGCTATCGCGTCGAAAGAATAGCCGTTTGAGAGTTCTTTTTCATATGCTCATTTATTGTATTTTTTTGAGAGATTTTTGATGGTTCATTTACCATTGTAAAAGCCTTAAGCTTTACACATGTAAAGGTAGAAAGATAGAGCCCAAATCCCACGAACTTGTGGTGGTTGAAGTTGCATTCAATCAAGCAATCAAATCACCTTAGATCAAACTAGATCTTCACTTTTCCTAGATTATAGGAAAGTGAATTGATTCCCTCCAACAACCATTCCCACCTTCATTGAATTCAAAATCCACTTGTAGAAGTCGTGGAACACTCCTAGAGTCTATATAAAGACTTTAAATCACTTGTACAATACATGGAAGCAATATACATACACTTGTGACCATCATTGTCTTGCTCCTTCAATTCTCTGCATCATCTTCTTCGCCAATAGTAATCTTGCAGAGGCTGCTGGTCTCTCTCCAGAGCTCCAAATTGAGTGCAATATGGCTCATTGGAAAGGTATTAGTGTCTAGTTTATTTCTATAGATTTTCATAGCATTTGGTTCAGTAGTGGGAGAAATCTGAGTTTTTCTATCTCGGGGTCAATCTCTGCGTATTCCTGAAAAATAGGAAGTACCACCGGTGAATGTCGCATTCATTTCTATAGCATAGTTTGCTTATTCCTTCTACTTTTGTGCATTCCATACACTCAAACCTATGTGTATCACTCCCATAAAAGGATTTTTTCTAATTGTAATCATGTTGGTCGCTATGGGCATTTGAAGTTCATTGTCTCTTCAATAGATAGTAAGTTTTTTGAGCTAGTCGACCCGCGAACCTATCTGTTTTGTATCGACTCATTCTTCTTGATGCTCCAAAGTACATAGTGTGTTTCTTTGCACTTATCATATGCCTATAAGGTCTATTTGAGTCTCCATAAGTTCAAGGGCTGGTCTTGTGCTGGTTGGCTTGACCAAACTTCGTCACTTCGAAACGCACTTTTCTACCTTCTACAAGCTTCTCCAAGTTCTTTCATAAAGAAGTTTATTGTTGAGTCTTCATGATACTGGAGATGCATTTGATGTTGTTCTCTATCAACACATCGTTGGATACTTGATTTACTTATGGATAACTTGACGTGATATTCATTTTGCTATCTCTTAGATGAGTAGGTTTATGCATTGTCCAAGTCTCAAGCATTGTCAGGCAATTAAGTGCATCTTTCTCTACTTGAATAGTACCTGGCTACTTGGATTGTTGTATCCCAAGAGGGGATTATTACCACCAGTTCTACATGCTTTTTGTGACTCACACCGGGCTAGTTGCTATGACACTTGTGTGTCCACCAACGTATTTTGCTTCATGGTTGCTAGCTCAGGCATATCTTGGTTGATCAAGAAGAAGCCTACTATGGTCACTTCTCGTTGTGAGGATGAGTATAGGGTAGCTTTCAAAATGACTATTGATTGTATGTGGCTTAAATGCCTTTTGGCTGATTTGGGTGTTGGCCAATCTTTTGCCACCACCATCTTCATTGATCGTTAGAGTGCATTGGCAATTGTGAGGAAACCCTACATTTCATGCTCACACAAAGCATGTTGAGTTGCACTATCATTATGCTAGGGAGATGTTCTCTATTGGAGAGATTAGTTTGGCTTATGTGCTCAGATAGGACAATGTTGCCGACCTTTCACAAAGGCTATGCCTAGAGAGAAGTTTGAAGCTTTTCACAAACCTTTGCACTTACTAGCAGCCATGTCATCAACATATACAATAATGATCAGAAGTACATCATCTACATGCTTAACATATAAGGTGCTCTCAATTGGATTGTTCTCAAAACCATGTGCTAGCAAATAGGCATGTATCTTTTCATACCAAGCACATGGTGCTTGCTTCAAACCAAATAATGCCCTTTTCAACTTGCAAACTTTTTTTTCATGCCATTTATACAAGAAACCACAAGGTTGAAATTATACACTTCTTCATGTAAATCACCATTCAAAAATGCAATTTTAATGTCCAAATTGTGTAGATTTCAATGGTGATGAGCTACAGGTGCACAAATGCTACAAAGAGTGATCATTCAGTATGTGAGAGCAAAGGTTTCATCAAAGTCAATGCCTCTCTCTTGAGCATAAACTTTGGCAACAAACCTCACCTTATACCTGTGAAATGTTCCATCGGGCTTGCATTTCAACTCGTAAACCCATTTACTGCCAATGGTCTTTTTGGTTCGAGGAAAATCACAGAAAGGCCAAGTATCGTTCTTCATAATAGCATCATATATAGCAACCATACAATTTCCTGAATCTTGTGATTCGTCAAAAGAAATAGGCTCATTCTCATCATAGAGACTAGAGGCGACCATTGCATAGCAATTTGATGCAAAGAAACCACTATGAGAGCCTGAATAGGTGCAATATGAAAAAGATGCATGTAATTTGCTATCTCTCAAAGTCTACGCCAACCATTTAGGCATAGTTTTAGCCTTTCTATGTCAACCCTCTCATCAATAAGATGTAGATCTCCATCAAAAATGCAATGATTTGCATCATTATGTGGAACCTATAAAGGTTGAGAAATCACCTCATTTGGACTAGTAGTTGACTTTCCACCTGTAAAAAGAGGTAGCAAAGTTTCATACACATCCTTCGAGCTAGTTGATGTCTCTCAACTACATGAAAGTAATGGTTGAGTTGCATCTTCGAGGTTGAATTGTATCATCCACAAAAACATCACGGCTAACTTGAATGTGTTTAGTATGTGGATGATACAGACGATAGCCTTTGCTTTCATAATTGTACCCAAAAAAAATACATTTCAGTGCTTTATCATCCAATTTTTTGTGTTGTTGTTCAGTCACTAATGTTTATGACACACAACCAAAGACATGTAGATGAGCAATAGATAGCTTGCAACCATGCCAAGACTCACATGGAGTGATCATTTGTAGAGCTTTGCTAGGGCACCTTTTAAGTACATATGTTGTACACATAATAGCCTTAAGTCGAAAGCTATGTGTTTAATCTTGACTTTTGACCATACACCTCATGATTTCCATGAAAGACCTATTCTTTCTTTCAGCAAATCCATTTTGTTGTGGTGCATATTGTTGGTGCAAATGCCAAGCCTTCACACTTGGCTAGGCATTGGAAGTTTTATGTGCAAATGCTTGAAGACCCATGAGAACCATTGTGTATGGTTTCACCATTAACTCTTGTAAAAGTCATTTGACTTTGAAGAATCTTTGTAAAGCCACTAAATTCGTGGATTTAGATATAATGAAAATCACGACTCTACCTTGAGGGAATATCTCCTATATTAAGGGATTACTTTTTAGAGAGAGCCAAATTTGAATTCAAATTCAAATTTGAACAAAGCATCTATAAAAATGATTGTAAAATCTCGTGGGATATACTCTCCATTCTATTGCCTAAGTTGATCACATTGTAGAGATTGTGTGGCTCTTACTATAGCATACACTTCTCACTATCATTGGGCATTATTCTTCATGCCAATGATCATGTACAACATTGTCATATAATACAATATATCATTGATCATCTCTGTTGGTCTCTCTGTCATTGTCACTCAGAACAATGCTCTTGTCTTGCTCATATCTGAGTCATTACTCCATCATTTTCAATGTTCTATGGCTTGTTGGAATCAGCTCTAAGTCTACTACGTGCTGACAATTTGTAAAGACATTTCATTCAGCCAATTGGGAGAAAACTATCTCAAAGGGGTCACAGGCCATTCTCTCTAGAGGTCCTAAAAAGTCGGGGGTAATGTTTCACTTGCTAAATTGATTGCTCTGTGTATATTCAATCATTTTAAGTGATTCCACTTGGAATCATTAGCTCTTTAAGCTAATTGGATATTCCCAAAAGGAATTTTCCTAATTGTTACTGTGCTAGAAGCACTAAGCTTAACAAGCAACAGGTGTGTGAACCAAAATAGAAGGTTTTGGTGACTTGTGAATTGTAAAGTTATCTGTTTTGGAATAATCATTACAAGCATCATCTCCAAAGTACATAGGCACTTATTTAGTGTCATTGGAAAGCTAAAAGGCCTACAACTCAACTCTGAAGTGAAAGAGGGCAGGTACAGAGCAAGGATTAGAAGTACCAACTCATTTCTTGGAGTGTCCATCCATCTTTCCCAACAGTGGTATCAGAGCAAGCTAAGGTAAAATGGGAGATGGTTTTCCTTCTTTCATTGATAAATTGGACAGGAACAATTACCAAGCATGGTCCTTAAGGATGAAGACATACTTGCAAGGAAGGAGTCTCTATGGATACATCTCAGGAGATGAGGAAATGACCATTTTTAGAAGCAAAGGACAACCTACAAGAGAGGAGCATGAAAGAGCAAAAGATGCATTAGCAAGGTCATATTTACTTAACTCTATCTCTGACTTTCTTCTTCCACACATTAGGAACTGTAAGAAATCCCAAGAGACTCGGGATACATTTTCTTCATATTTTTCTTCCAACATAAGGTCTTGGAAGAACCAATTGTGGATTGAGTTTACCACTCAAAGAAAGAAACCCAAGCAAAGCATCTCAGAGTATGTGACCAAAGTCAAGGATGTAGCTGACCAATTGGCAAGCATAGGAGAGGAGATTGGAGAGGCGCAGATAGTAAGGCAAGTAATCAATGGCTTCAATGTGTGCTTGGGATACCTAATGTATCCAAGCAACACATGATCTATAAATGTGGTGCTTGTCAGGGAAAATCTCACACATTACCCTTCTCAAGGAAAGGCTACATGCATGAGGACTACTTGGAGCTTGTCCATACAGATGTATAGGGACCAAGTAAGGATCCCTCAATTTTTGGATCACGGTATTATATATCTTTCATTGATGATTTCATTAGGTGGACTATCTTATATTTTATGAAGCACAAAGATGAAGTGTTCAATTTCTTTAAGAAGTATCTTGCACTTGTGGAAAACCAAACAGGAAGAAGCCTAAAAAGACTAAGGTCAGATGGAGGAGGTGAGTACGTCTCAAATGAGTTTGATGCATTCTTGTAGGACAGAGGAATCAAAAGGGAGATTACAACAAGGTATACCCCTGAGCAAAATGGGGTGGCAGAGAAGAGAGATAGGTTAATTGTTGAAACCGCTAGATCAATGCTAAATGAGAAGAAACTACCTAATTATTTGTGGGCAGAGAGTGTAAACATGTTTCCATCCAAATCACTTGATGGGATGACCCCATATGAAGCATGGCATGGTAGAAGGCCATCACTTGATCATTGCAGGATCTTTGGATGTGTTTCTTATGTACACATCCCATCTCAAATCAGCAGTAAGCTAGATCCTAAGGCAAAGAAGTGCATCTTCATAGGGTATGATTTAAATCAGAAAGGGTACAGGTTTTATAATCCATCCAACAAAGGTTTTATGGTCAGTAGAGATGTTGTGTTTGATGAGAATGATTCTTGGTTTGAAAGTGAATGTAGGAAAGTAAAGTTGCCTTATGACTTGGAAGAGGAGTTTCCAAGCCTCACCAAGGAAGAACCAAATCAGATTGAAGACATCAAATCAGATGATGAGGACATCATCAACTTAGAAGAATTCAAGGCATGGAAATCCAAAGGCAAAGTCAAGATGAAGGACATACCTGAATCATCCAACCAAGCAATCAGAAGATCACAAAGGGAGAGCAAGAAGCCAATCAGATATGGGTATGAAACTTCTTTAGTTACTAAGCATTCTATTTATCTTGCCAAAGATTTATTACTTGAAGAGCCATCATCATATGAAGAGACAAAGACCAAGATATAATGGAAGAAAGCTATGGATGAAGAAATCTATGCTACATTGACAAGGATTGATATTGCTTATGGAGTAAGTGTCTTAAGTCAATTTATGCACAAACCTAGAGCACCTCACTTGGAAGCTGCCAAGAGAATTTTGAAGTACCTTAAGGGCACTCAAATCAAGGTTTATACTGTCCTTATACTTCAGATTTGGACATCAAAATATACTCAGATGCAAATTGGGCAGGTTGTAAGGATGACAGGAGGAGTACCTCAGGTTATCCCTCTTTTGTAGGTGATAAGCCCATTTCATGGTCTTCCAAGAAGAAACCTACTATTGCTTTATCTTCAAAAGAGGTAGAATATAGAGGATTGGTCAATGCTACTCAAGGGGCCATATGGATCAGATTGCTATATGCAGACTTGGGGTTACATGCTAACTCTCCAATGATTTTTGGAGACAATACAAGTTCTTTACATCTTGCAGCAAATCCCATCTATCATGCTAGGACCAAGCATATAGAAGTCCACTATCATTATGTGAGAGAGAAGCTATTGAGCAAGGAAAATCAGTTGGCATATGTATCAACTAATATGCAATGTGCATACTTATTGACCAAAGCACTTGATGGTACTAAACTTTGCAGGTTTAAAGCTATGATTGGATTGCAAGACATTCAAGAGGATTGATGAAGAAGATCAAGCCAGGATGTTTGGCTTGAGGGGGAGATGTTGGTGAAATTGCCAAGCCTTCACACTTGGCTAGGCATTTGAATTTTTATGTGCAAATGCTTGAAGACCCATGAGAGCCATTGCTTATGGTTTTACCATTAACTCTTGTAAAAGTCATTTGACTTTGAAGAATCTTTGTAAAAACCACTAAATTCGTGGAGTTAGATATAATGAAAATCACGATTCTACCTTGAGGGAATATCTCCTAGATTAAGGGATTACTTTTTAAAGAGAGCCAAATTTGAACAAAGCATCTATAAAAATGATTGTAAAATCTCGCGGGATATACTCTCCATTCTATTGCCTTAGTTGATCACATTGTAGAGAGTGTGTGGCTCTTACTATAGCCTGCACTTCTCACTATAATTGGGCATTATTCTTCATGCCAATGATCATGTACAACATTGTCATATAATACAATATATCATTGATAATCTCTGTTGGTCTCTCTGTCATTGTCACTCAGAATAGTGCTCTTGTCTTGCTCATATCTCAGTCATTACTCCATCATTTTCAATGTCCTATGGCTCGTTGGAATCACTCTAAGTCTATTACATGCTGACAAGTTTTGAAGACATTTCATCCAGCCAATTGGGAGAAAAGCGTCTGGAAGTGGTCACTGGTCATTCTCTACAGAGGTCCTAAAAAACTTGGGGGTAATGTTTCACTTGCTAAATTGATTGCTCTATGTATAGTCAATCATTTTAAGTGATTCCACTTGGAACCATTAGCTCTTTAAGCTAATTAGATATTGCCAGAAGGAATTTTCCTAATTGTTACTGTGCTAGAAGCACTGAGCTTAATAAGCAGTAGGTGTGTGAACCAAAATAGAAAGTTTTGGTGACTTGTGACTTGTGAGAATATCTATTTTGGATTAATCATTACAAGCATCATCTCTAAAGTACAATACATAGGCACTTATTTAGTGTCATTGGAAAGCTAAAAAGGCCTACAACTCAACTCTAAAGTGAAAGAGGGCAGGTACAAAGCAGGGATTAGCGGTACCAACTCATTTCTTGGAGTGTCCATCCATCTTTCCCAACACATATGACACTATGCATTTATGTTTCTCCCTAAGGTCATATCTTGAGGAAATGTTCTTGTTCTCAAAAACTCAACTAGAGGAGTACTGCAACCTAGTATTAGAGATGTTTGATACAAGCTGATATGTTCAACTAGAGATCTGGTAATACAAGATGGATAATTCTTGAGTAACCTATAGATATTTGCTTCCATGGATGGCAAATACACACCTTATCGCTTCAACATTTGTAGGGTTCCATGCTTAAAATAATATTGCCTTAGGGCACCCTACATGTGCTAGTTGCAACCATTTTTTGTACTCTTCCTCTTCCACACAAAAAAGTCAAAATAATTTGATCGTATTTCTGACAAATACTTCATGCAAGTATGTTATATTTTTGTGACCTAATTACTTCTTTTTCCTTTTTTCTTATTGTAGGGTTCTTGGGTCCAAAAGTTAGGATTGGACTTCTTTGAGGTTGAGAAATATGCATCAAGAAGTTCATTTGACACACCTTGTAGGGATCCTCATGGAGTGAGTCATGAAAGGTGATCCATCGTAAGGTGGATCACCTTAGTAACAACTACTTCAAAATTGTATTCCATTAGTAAGAGAAACCATCTTACTAATCCACCTATATTTCAATGTTTGTTCACCAAGTATAATAAGGCCTGATGGTCTGTGAAAAATTTGAACTTATTTTCACGCAAATAATTTCTAATTTTTTTCGCTCCATAGACAATGCCTAGTCCTTCTCTTTCAATCGTTGTTTAATTCCTAACTGTCTCCTTGCATATGCCATGGGAATATCTATGTTTCCTTCTCCTATGGGTTGTGCTAGCACACATCCAATAGCAAAATTGGAGGCATCCACATGGACATGGAATAGTTTATTCCGATTTGGCAATCTCAAAATAGGGAATAACCACAAACATTTGTTAGCTCCATAAATGATTTCTCACATTCATCAATCCACTCAAAATTTGTCAAAAGGTTTGACAAGGGATTTACAATAATTGTGCACATGTGGATAAAACATTCGTAGTATCCACAATGTCCCATAAAGGCTTGTACTTCCTTAATTGTTTTATGATTTGGTAATTTTTCTATAGCTCTCACTTTGTCTTCATCTTTTGATATTTGATTATTTTGCATGATGTGAACTAAGCTCTTACCCTACATGGTCATGAGAGCACATTTTTCTAGGTTCAAACACACTTGATATTCTCTACACTTGTCAATGATTTGTTTGAGTTCTAGGATGTGAGTTTTTCTTATGTGGGAAGGAGCATAGAGTTCATCCACATATACTTCTAAATTCTTTCATAAGAACTCTTTGAACACATGACACATAAGACTTTGGAAGGTGGCAGGTCCAATTGTGAGCCCAAATGACATCACATGAAATGCAAAGATTCCCCATCATGTGGCAAAATACATCTGATTGATCTTTGGGATCAATGGCTACTTGGTTGTAAGCTAAAAATCCATCAAAGAAGCTTTAAACTTCCTTGTTAGCTATGCACTCTAACAGATGTTTGGTGATAGGAATGGGATAGCTATCCCTTATCGTGACAACATTAACGTTCTTCAAGTTAATACACACACATAATTTTCCTTTCTTCTTGGGCACAATAACAATGGGGGGAAACCCTTTCTGTATGCTCAATCTCATAGATAAATCCAACTTCTATCAACTTATCGATTTCTTCTTTTATCTTTGTTGCACACTTATAATTATATATGTAAGGCTTCTTACTTCATGGGGATCCAATGAGAATATGTGTCTGAATTCACTCCCTTTAAATCCTCATAAGTCCAAGTGAATATGTCTCTATATTATTTCAAGAGTTTTATCAACTTTCCCTCTTCTTAAGTCATGGGGATCCTATGAGAATATGTGTCTGAATTCACTGCTTGTAAATCCTTATAAGTCCAAGTGAATACGTCTCTATATTCTCTCAAGAGTTTTATCAACTTTCCCTCTTCTTCCTCACTTAGGTCATTCCCTATGTACATGCTTCTTTGCTCTCCATATTTTATCAACACTAAAACTTTCTTGGTTTGCCCTTTATTTTCATAAGCTTCTCCCATGAGAGCTTCTCTTTTTGGCATTCTCACCATGATTTTTCTATCTTCTATCTCATATTCCTTGAAGTTCTTAGGTTATTTGAATAAACATTCTTCTTATTCTTGTGTGGATCGATTCTTTTCACATTTCTTTTTCTTAGTTTCTATGTCTACTCGTGTTTTTAGCATGACATTGTTCTTACACTCCTTATTTTCCCGAGTCTTAGCATCTATCAAGTATAGGTAGTCCTATTTTGAGTCATAAAAGGGATCCACGTTAATGGATTTTAAATCCTCATTGCTCTCTTCTTTGTATATGTCTATGCTAGGCTCACATTCTTTGATTATAGTTTTGCACATGAACACTGAGATGTCGAGCTTTTCTTATCACAATGGGGAGTCCATTGTTCTTTTATGTCCATTACTGCTAATATTTCTTCCTAGCTGTGAGGTTCAAACTCTTCATTGGGGAAGATCATAGGCACATAGGCTAGGTCTTAAAATGATATATGGTTTCCTGAGGCTCTTATGTCTCTAGCTTATAATCTTTTCTCTCCTTCCACTGCAAGCTTGCACATCCATAAGTGAGTATCCTCATGAATTCATGAAGGGTCTAAACCTATGGAGTCCACCAATTCAATATCTTTCTGTCTTATGGATAGTGTTTCATTGTAGGGGTGGTACATCTCTATGCATATATTCTTTGAGGTTAACCTTGGTAGTTACCCCTAAATTTTGTCAATCGCAACTCTTGCTCTTGAATCTAGGATTGCCTTCGTTGCATATCCTTGATACATGATAGGTAGATAGGTATTTCCTTCTTCTTCTTCACTCATATCTCTCATCTTGTCTATGGGTAACTTTGGTATTTTCCTTTGTAATCCTACCTCAGAGTTGTAATTAGAAATCTCTAATACTTCGTTGGCAATGTGTTTCCACAATTCCAATCTAATTTTGAGTAGTTCTTTTAAAATGAGATGACATTGCACTTTAGTGTTCTTGATTACTTCCGTATTCCTAGGTACAACTCACTCTTTATTCCTAATCATTATCGTATGAGCACTCATTTGAATAGACTTTTATTATTGAGCTCATGTGAAATGAGATGATTCCTATAAAGAATTATATTCAAACTCTAACCTTTTGCTTGATTTTAATTCCTCCTGCTCTCCATAAATAGAGGGGATGTCTTGAAGAAATTGCTCATGAAGATCATCGATCTCTTGGATGGGTGGGGAAATCATCTATTCTAAAGTACCTCATTGGCGATGCACCACAGTGTGCTCTCCTTCTCGAGAGCTCGAGGATGATCTTGGAGTAGAAGGCCAAACTCTAAGCGCCACACACAGTACTTTGCACATAGGATGCCAAATAGCAGAAAAACAGAGTACATAGGGAGCATGAACATAATCTTCTTAGGTGTTACAAATCCGATCGAACTTAAAGTCTATGGCTGACATGGCCACTATATGTTATATTAAAGAACATATACAAAGAAGTGTCTGGTGGCCATTTGGCCTTTCACATGGACATTATTGGTAACAATCTCCCACTAAAGGCCAATATGCCAAAGTAACTATGGGAGAAAAATAAAGAATGATAAAGAATACTTGAGTGTAAGTATACAAACTATACCTCCCACCTGATGGGCATGTTACACAATATATAAGTGACTGTGTAAGATCATGAATCAAGTAACCCCCATCAAGTGATAACAGTGTTGAAAGTTATCCTATGGTATAGCTTTAGTCAAAGCATATGCAACATTATCTCGAGTGTGAACCTTCCCAAGAATAATATGATCTATGGCTAAGCAATCTCTAATGAAGTGATACCTCACCTCGATGTGTTTGTTCTTTGCATAATAGACTGGATTCTTAGCCAAAGCAATGGCACTCTGACTATCACTCAACAAATGAGGTACATGCCAAGTTAAACCCATATCACAAGCAACACGAGAAAGCCATAATGCTTCCTTACATGCCTCACTTGCTGCAACCTACTCTCCTTCTGTGGTGGAAACATGTGTACATTCTTGAAGATGAGATCTCCAAGAGATAGCACCTCCAGCAAAAAGAAAAATGCGCCCTGATGTAGACTTACAATTGTCTACACAACGAGCATAGTCTGAATCTCGGTAACCAATAATGGATGCTTTCCCTCTACCTAAGCATAGACCCTTTTCCGTAGTT
Source organism: Ceratopteris richardii (assembly GCA_020310875.1). Classification (NCBI taxonomy): domain Eukaryota; kingdom Viridiplantae; phylum Streptophyta; class Polypodiopsida; order Polypodiales; family Pteridaceae; genus Ceratopteris; species Ceratopteris richardii. The sequence goes on from CM035419.1 coordinate 5,566,415, forward strand.
CCACTCAGATATCTCAAAATCATTTTGATCGCTTCCCAATGTTTCCTTCCAGGATTAGACATATATCTGCTCACAACTCCCACTACAAATCCAATGTTTGGTCTCATAGATACCATAGCATACATGAGACTACCAACAGTAGACTGATAAGGAGTTTTGGTCATGAATTCCTTTTCCTCATCAGATTTGGGGCAATCATCCTTGCTCAATCTCACATATGTGGGTAAAGGTGTATTCAATGCCTTTCCATCCTGCATATTGAACCTGTGAAGTACCTTGGATATGTACTCACTTTGAGACAAGTATATGCAACTTTTATTCCTATCAAGAGTAATGTGCATGCCAAGAATATGTTTGGCATCCCCCAAATCTTTCATATCAAATGTTTGAATCAATTTCTTTTTGAAAATTGACAAGTCATAAGAGGACTTCCCAACAATCAACATATCATCGACATAAAGTATCAAGCATATCAAGTTACCATCTGAGCATCTCTTTGTGTAGAGACAATGATCCTCATTGCTTCGAGAATAGCCTTGAGACTTCATAAAACCATCAAAATTTTGGTACCATTGTCTAGGGGACTATTTAAGTCTATATAAGCCTTTCTTGAGCTTACAAACTATACTTTCCTTGCCAGGAACTACATAACCTTCTGGTTGTTCCATATAGATCTCATCTATAAGATCTCGATGCAAGAAAGTAGTTTTCACATCCATTTGTACTAGCTCTAAGTCCTCCATTGCAACGAGTCCAAGCAACATGCACAAGCTAGCCATCTTGACCACTAGAGAGAATATTTCCTCAAAATCAACACCATGTTATTGCTTAAACCCCTTTGCAACAAGTCGTGCTTTATACTTTTGAGAGGCACTATTTAATGTGAATTTCAACTTATATACCCATTTACATGGTAGAGCTTTCCCTCCCTTTGGCAAAGGTACTAAATCCCAAGTACCATCCTTGCGAATAGAATCCAACTCACTCTTCATGGCATGCTCCCACTTGACATGATCCTCTCTCTACATAGCCTCTTTGTAGCAAGAAGGCTCACCGATATTTGTTAGCATAACAAAATCTAAACATGGAACATATCTATTAGGTTGATGTGAGACACATGCAGAGCGTCTCAATAGTTGCTGAACAGGAACATTTACAGATTGATCTGATCAGACATTCTCTTGAATGTCTCTGTGTGCAACATTTTTATGCATGCTAATTGGAGAACTAGTATCCTCAAAAACCACTCTTCTCACTTCAAACTCCTCAATGGTTTGTTAATGCATCTTAGAATCATTGAAAATGACATCACTACTTTTGATTAGTGACCATGTTTTAGGATCCCATAAGCGATGTACAAATTGTCCTTCTCGACCATATCCAGACTTATGGTCCAACTTTTGTCTAAGATTCTTGGGTATATGAACATATGCTTCACACCCAAAAACTCGAAGATGATCATAATGTGGTGGGTTCCTTGTCCATAACTCTTGTGCCACTTTCATACCTTTGGCAATACTAGGTGAAAGGTTAATCACATGAACTGCAGTCAATACTGCTTCTACCCAAAAGTCTTGTGAAAGGTTTGCATGATGCGGCATAGAGACTGCTCTATCCTGAATAGTTCTATTCATCCTTTCAACTACACCACTCTATACTGGGGTATAAGGAGTTGTAAACTCTCTACGAATTCCTCTAGACTGGCAGAAAAGGTTGAATTCATGTGAGGTATACTCACCCCCATTATCTGAACGTAAAGCTTTGAGCTTAGTTCCTTTTTCAGTCTCAACTAAAGCAAGCCATTTTTTGAAAGTAGGGAATACCTCATCCTTTGATTTGATAGGATATAGCCAAAATTCTCTAGTAGCATCATCTATGAAAGTGACAAAGTAAAGAGAACCACCTACTGACCTTGTGCGCCTAGGACCACACACATGTGTATGAAAGAGATCTAAAGGCTGAATTGAAGAGTCAATGTGCGTTCTATGCACATTTCTAGTTTTCTTTCCATATTGACAATGCTCACAAAATGAAAAATCAGATAAAGATAACATGAGTAAGTAGCCATAATGAGAACGATTTTCCATTCCACTACGAGATATATGGCCCAAATGACCATGCCAAATACAAGCCATATGTTGTTCAATAATAGCTAACAAGTGTTCTTTCTTTGATACAAATAAAGGATAAAGTGAGCCAACTTTGCTTCCTTTTGCAATAACCATATTGCCCTTTGATATGCGAAAGGATTGAGCATAGAAGACCACCTTGTAACCAAGGTCATCAAGTTGACCAACTAACATCAAACTACATGGTAATTGAGGTACATGGTGTACATTATGCATAGTAAATTTTGAGCCATCAATGAATTGCACAACCACATCTCCAATCCCCACAATGTCACACTAGTAAGAGTCACGAAGTCTCAAGGTACCAAGAGACTTTGCTGCATAATTAGAGAACCATTCTTTGTGTGGTGTCACATGAAAAGAAGCACCAAAATACTAACAGCCACATGTGGGAAAGAGAATCAGCCATAAGAGCCTCAACTGGCAGAGTACTATCAAGTGTCAACACATCATCATCATCAGAAATAGCATTAATTTTTTCAATCTTCACAATCGAAGTAGATGGTGCAGGTAACTATTTAACATGTCCATCAACATTCTGTCCTTTACCTTTAGCATTCTTTAATGCATAACAGTCTTTCTTCATGTGTCCTTTCTTCTAAAAATAATGGCATTCGATATCCCTCTTCCTTGATTCACTTCTACTCTTATTCTGTTGACTATTCTTTTCCTTGTTCTTGCTCCTGCCACATTGTTGATTCTTCTTGGTAAGAATCACGAACATTATATGCATCTCCACTCTAAGTGCCAACCATAGATTTTTTATGAAACTCCTCACTCAACAGTGCTCCATATATGTCATCATAGACCAGTTTACCACCAGGTGCATTATTGCTAATAACTATGCAAAATGTATCCCATGATGATGGCAAGGTGCATAACAACAAGACTGTTTTCATTTCATTATTCATATCCATCTTCTTAGCCTGTCATTGGGAGAATATAACATAAAACTCATTTAGATGAGTAGCAACACTATCTGTGTCCTTCATGCGAAGGTCATATACCTTTCTCATCAGATACACTTTATTTGATGCCGTCTCTTTTTCATATGTATTGCATAACTTCTTCCAAAGCTCCTCTACACTTTCGTAATCTAATACTATAAAGTAAACATTATTTGCTAGGTGCAACCGAATGGTAGACCTGGCCATTTCATCTAACTCATCCCAATCATCTTCATCCATGTCAGCAGGCTTCTTTGAGATTCCATTTACTGGCTTCCATTGCCTCCTTTGAATCAGCACATCTTTAATGTGATTCTTCCATAGAGCAAAGTTTGTGCCATCAAATTTTCGGATCTCAAAATGATCTTTGCCCTGCAAGTTATAGCTCCTCCTCTGGACACTATCACTAGACCCTTAGCCACCAGACATGCCTAAGGCCTCTGATGCCATGATGGTAGACAACTAAATGGAATAATAATGGAGCTAGAAGAGTTCAAACACCACTAAGGCTCTTAGAAGGATGACCAAGTCTCACATTCTGGGAGAGAATTCAGCAATCTTCCCAGAAAAATGAATTAATGAACAATAATGACGGACAAAAAGGATTATGTGAGAATGAATATACTGACACCAATAAGTGTATCAAGGAGTAAATCGACCATTGTATAGTTGACAAAACCTGAAAATCTCAAAAAAATTGGTAGAGTATCCGTTGCAAAATAAGCATATGACTAGTGTCAAAATCTCATAAAAGTGCAAGTACTAATATGTTTACCTGCATAGTGAATCACTAACTCCATTGCATATAATCAATTACTCAAAAGAAGCCAACTAGGCTTATTGAGCACCTATGACCAACTATTATACATCTCCTATGGCGAGGCTGAGTAGTCTTCCACCTGCATCATTGAAGAGACCCCGACATCTGGGTGTCTCCTAATTAAGAAAACCTCACCACAACCCTCTTTATCAAATGTAAAAGGCTTTATGCAAAAAACATAACTGCTATATGGATGTACATAAGCAATATCCACAGAAGCATACATACTATATATGTGCTCAATATATTCAGTAAAATGACACTAAAAAACTGAATGCACAACCCAAAAATTAGCCAACAACACCTGCAAGTGTCTGTCAACTTAGTTGTTTAGGTTCAAAAACCTGCATAAATTTGGAGTGGTTGCTCCCAAGGCAACTGAAAAACCTTTTGGGAAGCCTATAGTTTTACGAGTGTGGCTAAAACAATGGCCCAAAATTTGAATACTTATTTTTGGAGAAGTAAAAAGCACACTCTTCTTGATGTTCTTGAAACTGTATGAAGAGACCTATGCACAAAAGTACTCTAAAATGGCTCCAAAAATCACCCCAAAAATGTTTCAAAAATAGGCTTTGAAAGCAAATAATGAAGCTTTAAGGGACCAAAACATGTTCAAGGTGATGTTAACCTTAATCTTTCCCCTTCTTTAGACACCACAAGAGTGTAGCTTAGTGGCAAGAGATTTCCATGGTTAAGCAAGCTCTAGGGGGAACAGTACTGGGATGGGTGATCTCTCGGGAAGTACCGAGAACCTCTATCTTCCTTGATCGTTGAGGTTCTCCCTCGTGCACAACCAATGGTGCCAATGGTGGCTTCGGTGACTCGGATGCCAAGGTATGCCAAGGTCTATTCCTTGGTTGTCACCTCAGTCATAACCCTTGGGTGGGCGGGCTCGCACAAAAGGAACAAAGCTTTTGCATCCAAATGCTCTGATACCAATGAAGTACCTCGTTGGCAATGCACCATAGTGCACTCTCCTTCTCAAGAGCTCCATGATGATATTCTTGGAGTAGAAGGCCAAGGTCCAAGCGCTACACATGGTACTCTGCACACAAGCTGCAGAATACACAGAAAAACACAGTACACAGGGAGCACGAACACAGACCTCTTAGGTGTTACAAATGTGGTCGAACTTACAGCTTGTGGCTAACCAAGCCACTATATGTTTTATTAAAGAACATATACAAAGAAGTGTCGGGTGGAAATTTGGCCTTTCACATGGACACTAATGGTAACTTATTCCAAACCCCATTTTTCCTCTCGGATTTCAGTCAAGAACTCTCTTGAGTACTTATTCATCGAAGGAGGAATTTTTCCCTCTATTGAATTAGGAGCATATGAATATACTCCCAAGAATACTCCTTTCTTACTCTCAATGGAATGAGGCTCTTTAGGCACTAAATTGTTAGGTTTAGATGGCAATTGCTCTAATCTTTCTAAACATCCTTGGAAATGAAATTTTGATTTGACTAGGTTACTCTGATTAAAGAGTTGACTAGCCTCAAACATAGTTTGACCATCTTGATGCACAACTTGGTTCTTTCTACCTCTAGGTCTACTCTAGGATAGCTTTTGCTCCATTGGGTCCTTCTTTCAATTGTGCATGATAGGCCTTGAACATCATGTCCAAGTTTTTTAGGACGGGATTTTCTAACACCGATCTTGACTTTAGTAAAGTTGAAGTCTCGATTAGGACTTATGAATTCATTTCTAAGATCTTTGCCTTGGTCTACTATAGGCTAACTTCTAACTCTACTAACTTCTTGGACCACTTTCTCTTGATTGTCTCTTTGGATTCCTTCCATGACTTGATTTTCTTTTTTCTAGATTCTCTTGTCTCACTTAATTCTGAGTTTTAATTTGGTCACCTCACTGAGCATGCTATAAGGCTTGAGCTCAAGTAATTTCTTGGATGTCCCAAGTCTTCCATGCCACAAAGGCATCATTTGCACCATAGGGGGGACCTCACAAATTTTGTTAGCTTTTAGATTGGTCCAGACTCCATGATGTAGGATTTTCCACATATGCATAAAAGCTTTTTATCTCGATGAGGGGGTGCCCAAAGGGATTGGAACTTAAAGTCCTATTCCCAACAAAACCAATCCAGATACCACTTCCTATTGAGCATGACATGAAATTTTGCATCCTTCTTCAATCTCAGAATTTTCTCAAGGCAACAGCCATTGTGCCATCTCAGACCCTCATGGTGAGAAGAGTCCTCACCAATGAGGAGGTGAGTCATGGAGCATTCCCAAGCATTGAATCTACTCTGCAATGAATGCCACTCTTCATATTCTACTCTTTTGGCTAGATCAATGTCCTCAAATCTAATCCATAGACAAGTCTCTTGGTTCTAGAGGTGTTTCCACAAACAGGATCCTTTGTTCCAAAGCTTTGTAGCTTTTTGTAGGTTCCAAGACTCCACACTTCTAATGCCCTTGATAGGGAACCAGATTGAATCATTCTGTCTAATACTGACCACCCATTTCCAATCTTCATTGATTCTGATAAACTGTTTAAGCTTGTTCCAACTCTTCCATAAAGAACAAATCAAGTTTGGGCCTTTCAGAGTCACCAAAAATGGGGAGAACAAAATGGTGAGAAGTTCAAGACCCTTCCACCCTGGGAAGTTCCTACAAATTCTCTCCAATCTTCATTGATTCTGATAAACTGTTTAAGCTTGTTCCAACTCTTCCATAAAGAACAAATCAAGTTTGGGCCTTTCAGAGTCACCAGAAATGGGGAGAACAAAATGGTGAGAAGTTCAAGACCCTTCCACCCTGGGAAGTTCCTACAAATTCTCTCCCGCTTGAAGATCTCTTGGTCTTTTGGTCTCCAGCAGGAGAGAAAGTAAAGCATCGAAGAGACAAGGAATGTGTTAATCACCATAGCACATCCAGCCAGATTAATTTGCATACCTTTCATGTATGTTAGCTTCCTCTCGAGCTTAGAGAGAGCCCAATACCACCTAAGAAGCGGAAGATTTGGATTAACTCACAACCATGTTCAATAAGCAATCGAGGAGGATGCCCAATAACTGCCTAGAAAGTAGTTTTAGAATGATTTATTTTGGATCTTGAAGCCTCACAAAAGGTATTCACACAACTCCAAAAGGTGTCAATGCTTAACTTGTCATTATACACAAAGACACTAGTATCATTGGCAAGAGGTCTCATGATCATCTGATCTTGATTGAGAGGTAGAGTGAGGCCTTGCATATGACCAAAGTGAGCTTGATGGTTAAAAAGGTAGCTGAGACCATCAACCGTGATAGCAAAGAGAAAAGGGGCCAACAGGCACCCTTGTCTGATAGAACATTTTAATCTAATTTCTTGAGAGAGTTGACCATTGATGTTTATCTGGGCAGTTGCATTCCCAGTAGAGTAGAGATCATCTTAATTAATTTTTGGTCAAAGGCCATGTCTTTCAACAATTAAAGAATGAAGTTCCACTCTAGTCTGTCATAAGATTTATTCAAGTCAATCTTAAGGAAGAGGACACCTTGCATTGATTCCTCAGCAAAAACCAAACCTTCCCAAACATCAATGATAGTCTCGAGGATGGACCTCCCCTTAATGAACACTTTTTGATCCTCAAAAGTTTTTTTTTTAATAATATAGTACCAAGGATGGAGTTTTTTTTAATAGTGCCATGATCAGACTATTGGCAATATAATTATTAATGCTTATGATCATTTGTTACAGTTTTTATCAGAAGAGAGTTATGACTTACGAACCTTCATCACTTCAAAGTCACACACATCCCTGTGGAGAATCAAACATAAATACAAAATTAATTTTTCATAATTTTGTATTAATTAAGTGCACTGACTTTTGATGCCTAGGTTTGAATAAATATGCTTCTCTCCTCGTTGTTATTAGTAATATCATTGAGAATTTGAGATCGGATAGGGTGCACACATGCAGTACATATGAGGACATGCCTATCTTTCTGTTCAAAACAACATGCATAGTGATGTATAGAAGACTTATAAGTGAAACAAAATGATAAGTCGTGATATAAAGAAATGCAAGTAACAAAGGTGCGAATCTATGAAAAATTAGATCAAATGGAGGTCTTCACTTTCAAAAAGTGATATTTATATGTAGAAGTTTGTTGAAGTTTCATCAAATCTTAATCTCTTGGGCTTGAATGTATTGAATGAACAATTAATGTACAAGTGAAGGGCATACTAATCATGGGACCCTCCATATCCCACAAAGTAGGGGTTAGATTGTCGAAGGATTACAAGGAATGGCTTTTTGAAGGCATCTAGTTTCAACAGTCCAAAGGCAGCCCACATTGATTTAACACACAACCTTCACCTCAAGAGGTGAGTGACCAACCAACTCGCCTATACGCGATTTCCAGACCAGCTAAGGTGACCACAAAATGATTATCCAACATCATTATATTCTATTTTTCCGAGTTATTACTAAGATACGGAAGCACATGAACAACACAAGGAAGAAGAAGAAGCTTGGAGCACAACCAATACAAAATGTATTACCAACTTAATGTACAAAGATAAGTGACATGTTAGGGTTATAGGTTTATACACTAGGCAAAGGAAAAAAACCTCCTAAAGAGGGAAAAAAGTGCCCCAATGTTCCTAAGTGTGTTCATACACATCACTACCAAAATGTATAAATAGATCCCCTTTGGGGGTGATGTGGTGAACAAGGAGCTAGCACTCATGGATAAGGAAGCACCAAGCTATGTGAAAAGAGATCAATCCACAAAAGGAAGTAAGCTCAAAGGTTTGTGAAAAGCTTCAAACTTCTCCCTAGGCATAGCCTTTGTGAAAGGTCAACAACATTGTCCTTTGTGAGCACATAAGCCAAACTAATCTCTCCAATAGAGAACATCTCCCTAGCATAATGATAGTGCAACTCAACGTGCTCTGTGTGAGCATGAAACGTAGGGTTTCCTCACGATTGCCAATGCAATCTAATGATCAATGAAGATGGTGGTGGAAAAGATTGGCCAACACCCAAATCAACCAACAGGCATTTAAGCCACACATAATCAATAGTCATTGTGAAAGCTACCCTATACTCATCCTCACAACTAGAAGTGACCACAGTAGGCTACTTCTTGATCAACAAAGATATGCATGAGCTACCAAGCATGAAGCAAAAATCGTTGGTGGAAGCACAAGTGTCATAGCAACTAGCCTAGTGTGAGTCACAAAACACATGTAGATCTAGTGGTAATGATCCCCTCTTGGGATAAAAAAAATCCAAGTAGCCAGGTGCCACTCAAGTAGAGAAAGGTGCACTTAACTACTTGACAATTCTTGAAACTTGGATAATGCATAAATCTACTCATCTAAGAGATAGAAAAATGAATATCAGGTCAAGTTATGCATAATTAAATCAAGCATCCAACAGTGTGTTGATAGAGAACAACATCAAATGCATCTCCAACATCATGAAGACTCAATGGTAAACTTGTTTCCATGGAAATGGCAATAGATTTGTAATCTTCAAGGCCAAAGTGCTAGTATAATATCTCAATATATTTTTTTTGACACAAAATTATTCCCCCATCAACTTGCATAAAATGAATGCCCAAATAATGATGCAAATGCCCCCAAACTAACATCTCAAAAGAGGCATGCAAATTAGTCTGAAATTCAGCAATATGCTTCTCATTAGGACCAATGTGCATCATGTCATCAACATATACAACAATAATCAGAAGTACATCATCTGCACACTTAACATATAAGGTGCTCTGAATTGGATTGTTCTCAAAACCATGTGCTAGCAAATAGGCATGTATCTTTTTGTACCAAGCACATGCTGCTTGCTTCAAACCATATAATGCCTTTTTCAACTTGCAAACTTTGTTTTCATGCCATCTATACACAAAACCACAAGGTTGAAATACATACACTTCTTCATGTAAATCACCATTCAAAAATGCAATTTTAATGTCCAAGTGATGTATATTCCAATCGTGGTGAGCTAGAGGTGCACAAATGCACAAACATTGACCATTCAGAATGTGGAAGCAAAGGTTTCATCAAAGTCAATGCCTCTTTCTTGAGCATAAACTTTGGCAAAAAACCTCACCTTATACCTATAAAATGTTCCATGTGTTGGAGTTAGATGTCTTCGGAAGTGCGCAAACAACACAAGGAAGAAGAAGAAGCTTGGAGCACAACACACAATACTGAATGTACTACTAGAGAATGTACAAAGATAAGTAGCTCATTAGGGCAATAGGCATATATACGAGCCGGGGGAAAAAAACCTCCTAAAGAGGGAAAAACTTTCCCTAGTGGTCCTAGTGTGTTCACACACATCACTACCTAAATATATCAACAAATCCCCCCTGGGAGTGATGGAGTGAACAAGGAGCTAGCACACATGTATAAGGAAGTGCCAAGCTATGTGGAATTAATCCACAAAAGGAAGTAAGCCCAAAGCTTTGCGGAAAGCTTCAAACTTATCCCTAGCGAGAGCCTTCATGGAAAGGTCCGCAATGTTCTCCTATGTGGGCACATATGCCAAGTTGATATCCCCAGCAAAGAACCTCTCCCAGACATAATGATAATGCACCTCAATGTGCTTAGAGGGAACATGGAACACAGGGTTCCTCACGACTGCCAATGTGCTCTGACTGTCAGTGAAGATGGTGGTGGCAGAAGACTGACCAACACCCAAATCAGCCATAAGGCATCTCAGCCACACACACTCAATAGTCACTGTGAAAGCTGCCCTATACTCAGTCTCACAAGTGGAAGTGGCCACAGGAGGCTGCTTCTTGCTCAACCAAGATATACATGAGCTACCAAGCATGAAGCAAAAATCACTAGTGGACACATGAGTGTCATAGCAACCAGCCCAATCAGAGTCAGAAAAAGCATGCAAATCTGGCAGTAGTGATCCCTACTTGGGATAAAACAACCAAGTAGCCGGGTACCACTCAAGTAGCGAAAGATGCGCTTAACCACCTACCAATGCTTGGCTCCTAGGCAATGCATAAACCTGCTCATCTGTGAGACAACAAACTGAATATCTGGCCGAGTAATGCATAAGTAAGTCAAGCATCCAACAGCCTGCTGATAGAGAAGAATATCAAATGCATCTCCAGCATCATGAAGACTCAGTCATAAACTTGTTTCCATAGGAGTGGCAATAGGTTTACAGTCTTCACGGCCAAAATGCTACAATAATGTGTCAATATATTTTGTTTGACACAAAGCCATTCCACCATCGACGTGCATAAACTGAATGCTCAAATAGTGATGCAAATGCCCCAAATCAGACATCTCAAATGATGCATGCAAATCAACCTTAAAATCAGCAATATGCCTCTCATGAGGACCAGTGAGCAGCATGTCATCAACATGAACCACAATGCTCAGAAGAACATCATTAGCACGCTTAACATATAAGGTGCTTTCAGTTGGATTATTCTCAAAACCATGTGCAATCAGATAGGCATGTATCTTTTCATACCAAGCACGTGGTGCCTTCTTATATAAAGCCTTCTTTAACATGCACACCTGCTTCTCATGCCCTTTCTACACAAAGCCACGGGGATGAAAAACATGGAGAAGACGGATGGTTGGAATAGCTCGAACTAAAGTAAGAGGTGAATAATATCCCTAATTACAAACTATCACCACATATGAGAGTATCATGTATGTGGTAACATGGGGAAAAAAACTCTAGGCAGCACTAGAGTAAAAGGTGCCCATGTATATGGAAAAGGTTCACATCAAAGCTACTCGAGGAACACGTAAGTGTAACAAACCCTCCTAGAGCGAATGATGTGAACACATATAAGGAGTGACAGATCTGCCTCACTAGGAAATAAGCCCAAATCTTTGCAAAAAGCTTCAAATTTTTCCTGTGGAAGAGCTTTGTTGAATATGTCTGCCACATTATCTTATGTAGGCACATATACCAAATCAATATCTCTTGTGTGAAGATGCTCTGACATAGTGATAATGCACCTTAATATGTTTGTTTTGTGCATGAAACACTAGATTTTGTGCAATAGCCAATGCACTCCGACTATCAATGAGAATATGCATAGGAGCATCAATCTCCATGCAAAGATCCATTAATAAACACCTCAAACATATGCACTCCACAGTAGCTATGAGAACTGCCCTTGTGGCCACTCTGTTTTTTTATCATTACATGAAGCACAGAGATGATGTGATCGAGTTATTTTCCACCATTGGATGTGTCTCTTTGAGAGCTTCGAAAGAAACCTGCTATTGACTATATTGGGTTATCAGAGTTGAAAGAAATCAATTGATTAGTGTTTGCTATTGCACTAAGTATTGCAATACATGCCATTGTGTAAGAGGTGTCATGTGAAGTAGATTTTGCCTAATTTGCATGCATTACTTGTTCCTTTCCTACATTAACTATCACATATGCACATATCTTCATACACTTGATGGGGTCAATTTCATAGATCGATAATTTAATGAGTGTATCAATGCCGCCACTATCTGCACTTGCTTTTGATAGAGATTTAGTCTCCTTTATCACAAGTCTCTAAGACATTGTGAGTATATCAATAACTACATAGTCATGCATCACCTCTTTTGCATGTCTGGCCAATACTCTCCTAAATAATTTAACATTGAGTGGTTCTTGCTATTCATTTGTGATGATTCTATGCATTTTTTTGGGCTTCCTTAAGTAAGGTGTTCCTTTCATCATCTTCCACACACCACAACAATACTCCATTTGAGTCTCTATAATCCAGACTATTGGCCACTATTTGCAAGTTTATGTCTTTAGTTACTTCCTCAATTCCTTGGGAATTTTGATTGTATGCTAGTTTGTGTGTTATTATAGGTTATATCGCTTTTGTCTAGGTTGGAAACACTTCTAAATTGAAAAAATATGAATCAAGGAGTTCATCTGGCACAGCTGTAGTTGGTTCTCCATAGGTCATTCTAGAGAGATGGTTTGCCCGTATATGGGTGCTTCCTTTCTTTAAAAATACCTCAAAATTAAATTCCATAACTAATAGGAACCACCTAACCAACCGTCCTATGTTTGAGGGTTTATTCACCAAGTAAAGCAATGCTTGATGGTCTATAAAAAAATTGAACTTAAGGTAATGTCTAAATTTCTTAACTACATAGACCATTCCAAATCCCTATCTCTCCTTCATTGTATAGATCTTCTCGCCTTGATTTAGTTGTCTAGTGTTGACATATTTAGGTACTGATGTGTGTGAACACACTAGGACTCTCGAGACACTTTTTTCCCTCTTTAGGAGTTTCTTTCCCCCAACTTGTAAATATGCCTATAACCCTAATGGGTCACCAATCTTTGTACATTATAGTGGTAATACATTCAGTATCATGTGTTGTGCTCCAAGCTTCTTCTTCTTCCTTGTGTTGTTTGTGTGCTTTTTGCAAACCTCAAAATCCAACAATTGGTATCAGAGCAGGTCATCGCTTCATCTAGGGAATCATCAACACCCCTCCAATCACAGTCTCATAATCGCATGAAAATTGGTGAGCATACTCGTGGTTTCGGCCTCTAGACGCACTATTGTAGTGCTTGTGCATGCAATTTCATCTTTTTGTGCCAAAGATATATACAGGTTTTGGTTCGCGAGTATAAGCATCTCAAAGTCTTCTATACGTTTAGCAGAACTCGACAAGGTAGTTCTATTTAACTTTTTGAGATATAGTCATTTCTCTACATCAAGGCATTTTAGTCAGTGGCCATGGTTGAAAGCAATTATGTATTATGTATGTTGGATGTAGAGGATAAGTTGGACGGTATCAATTATCCATTATGGGCTTATATGATGCATCATGTATTGGTTGCAAAAGGACTGTGGAATATTGTGTAGGGTGTTGAAAAAGTCCTGTTACACCTCCAAACGCAGTTACTAAAGGTGATGTAGATGGCACTAAAGATGGTGATATTCTTCAGATTCCTATTCATGTTATGGTTCTTGTTGCACCTACTATAGAGCAACTTTGATGGGATGGCAAAGATGCTCAGGCACATGCATTGATAGCCTTGTCTTTCAAACATGTCATTATTCCCCACATTCACTCCTACAAAATAGCAAAGGATGCTTGGGATACATTAACCACTTTGTACTAGACAAGGAATGAGGCTTGTGTTGCTTACCTTAAAAAACAATTGGAGAGTGAGCACATGAATGAGGGAGATTCCATTGACAGTTCTTTGACAAAGATCAAAGATTTGAAGGAGCAGTTGATTTATGTTGATGGAGTCTTGCCTGATAGTTCACTTGTGCAGACTGTTTTGAATGGTCCTTCATATTCATATTAGATTTTTGCTTTTACTCTTTGATTGATGATGAAAGGCAATCCAAATGCCTTAACATTTGAGGATTTAGTCTCTGTTTTGTTGCAGGAAGATCAGTCTAGGCAGAACAGTTCCATTATGCATGTTACAGATCAAGCTTTCTTAGCTAGTGAGAAGGGCAAAGGTAAATGGAGCTCTTCTACTAGTAATCAAAGATCTACTAATTTTGCATAATCAAAGAAGGATGGCAGAGACAAGAAGAAAACAAAAAAGCCGAAATTGTTTTGGAAATACTATAAAGAAAATGATCATGTCATAAAAAGTTGTCCAAAACTGGTTGCAAAAGAGGCAAAGAAGAAAGAGGCTAGAATGGTTGTTGTTGAGGCCTCTACACCGAAAACAGAGTCAGCTAACCTTGTGTAGAATAAAGAATGGGCATTTACTACTGTTTGCAATTTTGACCCACCTTCTCATGAGCAGTGTATATTTGCAGTAGACTCATATGTTTGGTATTTTAATAGTGGGGCAACCAAGCGTATTACCTTGTAGTGCAATTTCTTCACTTCACTTGAGCCTTCCTCTACACGGAATAGTGTCACATGCACCAACAACTCCTCTTATCTTATCATGGGAGTTGGTAAGATCATCTTGAATACTGCTGATGATAGTTCTTTTACATTGTGAGATGCTTTATTTGTCTCAAGGATCAAGAAAAAATTTGTTATCAGTTTCAACATTAGCAAAGATTGGCTTGGTCATGAAATTTGTTGATGATAGATGTACATTTCATGATCTATCAAATGGAAACATCAGTATTGCTTCTAGCATTTTATGTCGTGGGTTGTATAAGCTCATAGATTATGCAAAATCTGTGAATGATTAAGCATGTGGAGCTCAAGATTCTCAAGCTATGTCATGTGCAAAGCTTTGGCATGCATGCTTCGTTCATCTTAATTTTTCTAGTTTGCTATGCATGTTGAACTTTGAAATGGTATCGCATTTGCTCAAACTTGAGGCACATGTTAAACATGTATGTGAAGATTGTATTTTGGGCAAAATGTAGAATTCCTCCTTCCCAAAACATGGTTCAGTTTGAGCTACTCAGAGATTGCAGTTTGTTCACAATGATATCTGTGGTCCTATGCAGACACCTTCTTTTGGGAACTATCTTTACTTCGTGACTTTCATCGATGATTTTTCTAGGCAGCGTGGGTATATCCATTGAAAGCAAAGTTTGAAGTGTTTATGTGCTTCAAATAGTTTCTGGTTTTGGCTGAAAATTTGTGAGCATGTAAAATGGGCACCCTTCGTTGTCATTGAGGGGGGGAATATATGTGTTCTAATTTTAATGCATTTCTGGCTTAACATTGGATAAAACATTAGTGTACAGTGTCGTATACACGTCAATAAAATGGATTTGTTGAACGGAAGAACAAGTCACTCATGGAGATGGTGAGGTGTATGGTCAAAAGTCAAGCTTTACCACATAGTTTCTGGCTTGAGGTTGTTATGTGTGCAACATATGTACTTAATAGGTGTCCCACTAAAGCATTGCAGTCTATCACTCCATATGAGGCTTGGCATGTTTGCAAGCCATCTTTTTCTCACCTGCATGTTTTTGGTTGTCTCGCATATGCATTAGTGTTACCATTAGTGTCCATGTGAAAGGCCAAATGGCCATTGGACACTTCTTTGTATATGTTCTTTAATAAAACATATAGTGGCCAGGTCAGTCATAGATTGTAAGTTCGACCGCATTTTGTAAGACCTAAGAAGTTTATCTTTGTGCTCCCTGTGTACTGTGTTTTTCTGTGTATTCTATAGACTCTGTGTGAAGTACTGTGTGCGACCTTAGGAGCTCGATTTTCTACTCTGAGGATATTGTCGTGGAGCTCTCGAGAAGGAGAGTACACCTTGGTGCATCGCCATCAAAATACTTCACTTGTATTAGAGCATTTCGAGGAAAAAGCTTTGTTCCTTTTGTGTGAGCGAAGCGAGCACCCCCCCTCCCGGATTTCTCTTGGCTTTCTCCAATGCTTACTACTAAGGTGACAACCAAGGCATAGCCCTTGGCATACCTTGTCATCCGAGTCACCGAAGTCATGGTTGGCACCATTGGTTGTGCGCAAGGGAGGACCTCAACGATCAAGGAAGATAGAGGTTCCTCGTACTTCCTCGGAGGTCACCCATCCCAGTATTGTTCCCCCCCCAAGCTCGCTTAACCATGTCAATCTCTTGCCTCTAAGCTACACTCTTGTGGTGTCTGAAGAAGGGGAAAGACTAAGGTTGAAATTATCGTGAACATGTTTTGGTTCTTCAAAGCTTCATTCTTTGCTTTCAAAGCATATTTTTGAAGCATTTTTGGGGTGTCTTTTGGAGCAATTTTGGAGTACTCTCGCAGATAGTTCTCTTCACACAAGTCCAATAACATCAAGAAGAGTGTTCTTTCTACTTCTCCGACAATAAATATCAACCTTTGGGGTTGTGCTTTCAGTCACACTCATAAAAATACAGATTTCTTGAAAGGTTTTCAGTTTTGGTGGGAACAGCCGCTGCAAATTTATGCAGGTTTTGGGGCCTAAAACATCAGAGTTGACAGACATGTGCAGGTGTGTTTGGATAGTTTTTGGGCTTTGCATTCAACCTTTTAGTTTCAGTTTACTGCATATATTGAGCACATACACACCATGTATGCTTCTATGGATACTGCTTATGTCGTCCATGAGGTCATTGATATAGCGGTTATATTTTTTTTTCTTGCATAAAGCCTTTACGTTTGAAAAAGAGGGTTGTGGTGAGGTTTTCTTAATTGGGAGACACCCAAATGATGGGGTCTCTTTGGTGATGTAGGTAGAAGACTTACCCAGCCTCACCATAGGAGATGTATGATAGTTGTTCATAGGTGCTCGATAAGCCTAGTTGGCTTCTATTGGGTAACTGATTATATGTAGTGAAGTCAGTGATTCTATATGCAGGTAAACATGTGAGTACTTGCAATTTTACAGAGGATACTTTGGCAAAATTTTTCTAGATTTTTGGTTTAGTCAACTATACAGTGGTCGATTTACTCCTTGGTACACTTATTCATTGGTGTTTTGACTCTTCTAGCTCCATTATCATTCTATTAAGTTCTCTACCATCATGGCATCAGAGGTCTTAGGCACATCTGGTGGATCAGGGTCTAGTGCCAGTGTTCCAAGGAGGAGCTATAACTTGCAGGGCAAATACCATTTTGAGATATGAAAATGTAATGGCACAAACTTTGTTCTATGGAAGAATCAGATTAAAGATGTGCTCATTCAAAGGAGGCAACGAAAGCCAGAAAATGGGATTTCAAAGAATCCTATCGACATGAATGAAGATGATTGGGATGCGTTAGATGAAATGGCCAGGTCTACCATTCGCTTGCACCTGGCAGATAATGTTTACTTTACAATGTTAGACTGTGAAAGTGCAGCGGAGCTTTGGAAGAAGTTATGCAATACATATGAAAAAGAGATGGCATCAAATAAAGTATATCTGAGGAGGAAATTATATGATCTTCCTATGAAGGACACAGATAGTGTTGCTCCTCATCTAAATGAGTTTGATGCTATATTCTCCCAATTGCAGGCTCAAAAAATGGATATGGATAATGAAATGAAAGCACTATTGTTGTTATGCACCCTACCATCATCATGGGATACATTTTGCACAGCTATTAGCAATAGTGCACCTACTTTTAAACTCGTCTATGATGAGATATGTGGAGCACTCTTGAGTGAGGAGATTCATAGAAAATCTATGGTTGGCACTCAGAGTGGAGATGCATATAATGTTCGTGATTCTTACCAAGGAAAATATCAACAACGTGGCAAGAGCAAGAACAAGGAAAAGAATGGTCAATGGAATAAGAGTAGAAGTAAATCAAGGAAGAGGGATATTGAATCCCATTATTGTCATAAGAAAGGACATATGAAGAAATATTGCTATGCATTAAAGAATGCTAAAGGTAAAAGAAAGAATGTTGATGGGCATGTTAAACAGTTACCTGCACCATCTACTTTGACTGTGAAGATTGAAGAAATTAATGCTATTTTGATGATGCCGATGTGTTGACACTTGATAGTACTATGCCAACTGAGGTGCTTATGGCTGATTCTCTTTCCCACACGTGGTTGCGAGATTCTGGTGCTTCTTTCCATGTGACACCACACAGAGAATGGTTCTCTAATTATGTAGCAAAGTCTCTTGGTACTGTGAGACTTGGTGACTCTTACCAGTGTGACATTGTGGGAATTGGAGATGTGGTTGTGGAGTTGATTGATGGTTCATAATTTACTATGCATAATGTATGCCATGTACCTCAGTTATCATGCACTTTGATGTCAGTTGGTCAACTTGATGACCTTGGTTACAAGGTGGTCATCTATGCTCAGTCTTTTCGTATATCAAAGGGAAATATGGTTATTGCAAAAGGAAGCAAAGCTAGATCACTTTATCCCTTATTTGTATCACAGAAAGAACACTTGTTTGTGTAGCATATCATTGTAAAATAAAAAAGATTTTCACGATGTAAGCAAATGCCTTAGCTCCAAGTCCTAGTCAATGACATGTGGACTATCATGCTTTGCCCTTTGAGGAGTGTCCATTGCTCCCACCATGCGAGCTCACACATTTCCAAGGCATGCTTCCAATTGAAGATCCCCCAAGAGGATGAACCCACCAAATCAACATGAAATCACATTGGTTATAGGGTTTACTAGGGCCACTTGCTTACACAAAGTATATCTTTGAGTCAGGTTTAGAATTCTAGCACTATTGGGGTCATTTCTAGGTCTTCTTAGAGGAATTTGAAACATTATAGAACTCATAGGAATTACAACTCATTTGGGAGAAGGGTTGGCTTGGCTGAGTATTTGCAACACCCTTGCCCAAGCCAAATTTCTACAGATGTTATTTCCTCATTCATACACTACAATGGGGCATGGACAAATATGTTCATGGTACCTTTATACTCCAATGACTATTACCTGATCAACTGTTAAAGAAATTCAAGCTGACACACAAGCTTGTCAGACAAGCACTTAGGATATATGTTACATATATTAGTGATCGTCATACCATTCTTACATCTCCACGAATTGACAATTAAGGAGATGGAACTCCTGGATGTGATAGTGATCCTTATCAAGAGCAAC
This sequence comes from Ceratopteris richardii, assembly GCA_020310875.1. Taxonomy (NCBI): domain Eukaryota; kingdom Viridiplantae; phylum Streptophyta; class Polypodiopsida; order Polypodiales; family Pteridaceae; genus Ceratopteris; species Ceratopteris richardii. The sequence continues at coordinate 5,585,768 of CM035419.1, forward strand.
ATATATGATGGAACTACGAGCATCATGCAAAATCCAAATGGAGGAAATCATGGACCATGCTCAATGTGCCACTGAAGTACTTGACAATGAGCTTGAGATTGGATCAAAACAAAGAGATAGCCTTTTGCTCGCATAATGTACAAAGAGAATGCTAAGGTGAATGTGAAACCCATCTTTTGAAACGATGCTCTTGAAGAAACCAGTTCTCCCTCATGTTCCATTTGAAATTACATCACTTTTTTTTATTTGATCCTTCATAACAAAGCATCTTTCTTCATATTATTCTAATATACCTCAAATAAATGTCTCTATACTACAACATGTGGCTCATACCTTCATTGGTACACAATTGATGATCTTGGCATTGACCACACTCAAAATCAGTTAGGGTTGCTAGTTGAAACTAGCCTCCAATAGTCCAACATTGCTAACTAGTTCAATGGAACTTGAACATTTTCTGTCCTTGTTCCACCACCCTAATGTGAAGCCACCCTGAATCTCTAGCATCTACTGTTGAGATATCAAGCTCAACATGTGATGGTCCAGGATGACACGTACTAGTTTTTCATTTCTCTGACATGTATAGTGGTCACGCCGGTATATGTTAGGGATACTTCATTGAGCTTTATTAGATTTATCTATCGAGAGTGATGGCACATTTGTTTCTTGCCAGCTCACTCATTCGCGGACATTAGGTTTTTCCTTATGTACTGATCTTTATATATTGCACTTGTATTCTTGTTTTAGGTCATTCTTGTACATTCCTTTTATGTAATAGAAGAAGAAGAAGAAGATCATTCTTCCTTGCCTCAATCTGTGTGTGTGCTTCTCCTTGAGAGTGAGAGTGTGTGTGTGAGCTCTCTTCCTTATCTCCTTCCTCGTGACATGGTATCAGAGCCAACGTGGCTGTAGAGAGCTTGTGGAGAAGGTGACGGTAAAGTCTACGAGCCAAGGCGTGGAGAAAATGCGATTTCACAAATGGCCTCCGTTTGCTACGAAAATCGGCGTGAAGGTAGAAGACCTCAAAATATTTTCGGGAGTTATCCCTTTAGGGTCACTAGTTTTTGTCAGATCGAAGTTTCGGAGCCATCTCGACCTCCGTTTTGAGCCCGCAAGGTGGGGCCCATAGAGAAACCAAGTCAGTTTCAAAAATTGTAACTTGCGTTGTGTTCGGCAACACTCATATATTCCAGATCCAAAATTTCAAGCGATTCTGTGTACTGTTGATACATGAAAACTGTGTTTTTTTGAGATCAAACTATCACGTCATAGTGCAACAGTGTTCAAGCAGAAGTGTTGCTTGTAGTGTTTTGCAATGTTGTGAATTGTTGCAAAAATGGCAAATGCAGATGGAATGAGTAAGCTTATGAGTGATAAGCTGGACAAGAACAACTTCCATGCTTGGAGATTCAAAATGATGAATTTCTTGATGGGAAAAGGCTACTGGAAGTACATCGAAGGAGAGAATGAAAATGCTCGGCAGTTACTAGAAAGGAATCGTACTGCAGACCAGTTAAGAGCATATGAGGAATGGAATCAAGGAGCATGTGCCTTCATGGTTTAGGAGCTGCATATTAGCAGTTCAAAACTTCCATATAGACTAGGGAAAATATTCGAATTTTGCTGATATGGTATCTATGTTGATTATTCAAGAAAAGAATCTTGGTGAGGATTCAAACTCCCAAGGAAAGCCCAGTTTTGAGCAGGTATTCTACTCTGGTAGAGGAAGAGGCAGAGGTAGAGGTTTTGGAAGTGGAAGAGGAAACAGTAACCAAGACCAAGGTCAACAACAGAATCATGAAGGAGGAAGAGGACAGTTTTGAGGCAGGGGGAGCCAAAGAGGTCGTAGAAATTTCCAAAGGAATGATTCAGGTAATGATAGTAAAGGATGCTGGAATTGTGGTAAACCCGGACACTTTGAACGTGATTGCAAGTTGAAGAATCAAAATAACAGAAGGCAGCAAAACAACCGCATCCACAAGTGCAGATGATTCTCAGAAGTTGTTTATGGTTCAACATCACATTATGAATACCATGTCTATGGGTGTTTTAAAATTGAATGATAATGTCTGGTATGTTGATTCAGGTGCTTCAAATCACATGACCAGTCATGCAGAATGGTTTAGTAGTTGCAAACAATGCCAGTTCCTGGATATGTTGAAACAGGTGATGATACATCGCATCCTATTGAACATACAGGAAACATAGCATTGTCTATGGAGGACGGGAAGGTAAAACATCTTGCTGATGTGTTGCATGTTCCAAATATAACAAAGAATCTGGTTTCTGTTGGACGAATGGTTGACCAAGGATTACAAGTCAGGTTCAATGCTGATGGATTATATGTAGAAGAATACAAGCAAGATGGACGATTGGTTGCCAAAGGAAACAAAGTGGGTAGGATGTTCACCTTAAATGTGAAGATTCCTTAAATGAATGCAGCAATGTTTGCAAAAGGTGCAGGAGTTATTGCAGATATAGAGATGTGGCACAAATGGATTGGACATGTAAACTTGTAAAGGCTGAAATTGATGCAATCAAAGGAGATTGTCCATGGACTACCAAATTTCAAAGTTGCAAAAATGCAAAAGGTATGTGCAGCATGTCAATTTGCTAAACAGTCAAGAGCATCATTTTCGCATGACAAGCATGTTAGTGAGAATGTACTAGAAGTAGTACATACAGATGTTTGGGGTCCAGCAAAGACCACATCTAAGGGCGGTTGTAGGTTTTATGTTACCTTCATTGATGAACATACACACAAAGTATGGGTATATTTCATGAAAGAGAAGAGCGAGGTGTTCACTCACTTCCATAATTTTAAAGCTATGGTGGAAAAGCAGACAGGGAAGTACATTCAGACATTAAGATCTGATGGAGGAGGTGAATACATGTCAAATGAGTTCAGCAGTTTTCTAAAAAATCATGGAATTCAGCGTCAGGTTTCATGCAGGTACACACCACAACAGAATGGCGTTGCTGAACGCAAAAATAGACATATTGCAGAAATAGCAAGAGCCTTGATGGCTGAGAAGAATATGCCTCATTGTTATTAGGCAGAAGCTGTGCATACTGCTGTATACATCATGAACAAAACTTCGACTGCTGTTGTACATCAAGTTACACCTGAAGAGAAGTTTACAGGTAAAAAGCCAAACTTATCACATCTGAAAGTTTTGGTTGTATTGCATATGTACATGTTCTAGATGAGTTGAGGACGAAGCTTGATCCGAAAGTAGAAAAATGTGTCTTCATTGGATACTCCCTTGAGCAAAAGGGGAACAAATGTTATAACCCACTCACACGATAGGTGAAGGTGAGCAGAGATGTGGTATTTGATGAAATGTCAAGCTTCTATGCAGATGCCAAAGAAGGACTGAATCTTGAACCAAATGACAAAGAAAATGCTGAAAAATCAAGTGCAGAATCTCAAGTTTTGAGTGGACCACATGCATCATCAAGCAATAGTTCCAACTCAAATCCATGGAGTGGAAGATTGGGTGGATATTTTAGTCCAGCAAATTCATTAAATACATCCAAGAAAGGTAAAGAAAAGTTTTATGTTGGTAGTAAAACATGTGCAGGTTTTGAAGATGTTGATGGAGATTCAAGTGGTTCAGAAAAGAGTCTTGATGAGGAACTTGGATTGCCCTCTGTGAAGACTCCAGGAGTAAGAAGGGCACATGCAGATGATACAACGAGAAGTGACCCAGGACCAAGAAGATCTGGGAGGATGCGTAATTCAGTGCAACGATTGACATATGATAGTTACATGGCTTGCCATGTGCTTACATGACAAAGGTAATACAAGATGCTGAACCTTCTTGTTTTGAAGATGCAATTGGTAATGCAGATTGGGAAAAAGCTATGGATGAGGAGATGGCTACACTTTATGGAAATGATACATGGAGGCTGGTTCCATTGCCACAAGGAAAGAAAACCATAGGCTGCAAATGGGTTTACAAGGTAAAGCATAATGTTGATGGTAGCATAAGCAGGTATAAAGCACGATTGGTAGCTAAAGGTTATGCACAGACATATGGCATTGATTATGAGGAAACATTCAGCCTTGTAGCTAAAATGTATATTGTTAGAACACTTGTTGCATTAGCTACAACAAAAGGATGGACTTTGCATCAAATGGATGTGAAGAATGCTTTCCTACATGGTGAGTTACAAGAAGAAGTATATATGGACGAGCCGCAAGGATATGAAGATTCAAAGCATCCAGAATATGTTTGCAGGTTGCAAAAGGCTTTGTATGGGCTAAAGCAAGCCCCTCGTGCATGGCATGCAAGGATTGTTGATTACTTAACCAACATTGGGTTCTCTATGTGTGATGCAGATCACTCACTATATGCAAGGACGGCTGATGATGGCAATACTACATCAGGTGAAGCATTGGAAAATGCTACTATGTATAGGAAAATTGTGGGAAGGCTTATATATCTCACAATTACAAGGCCTGATCTAAGTTATACTGTTGAACTTGAAAGTCAGTTTATGCAGGTTCCCAGGAAGCCACATTTGGATGCTCTGAGGTGCACTCTACGTTATGTGAGTGCTACTTTGGATTATGCATTATTTTATGAAGCTTGTGTAGAGTTGCAGGTACATGGATACACCGATGCAGATTGGGTTAGTAGTACTCCAGATAGAAGTTCTACTAGTGGCTTTCTTTTCTCACTTGGAGGTGAAGCTATTACATGGAGCAGTAAGAAGCAACCCACTGTTGCTTTGTCGAGTACAGAGGCTGAGTATAGAGGTGCTGTAATGGCAGCATGTGAGGCATCATGGTTGGAGATGTTACTTGCAGATTTAGGTGTGGAAGTGCAAAAGCCTATCACTATCTATTGTGATAATCTTAGCAGCATACGGTTAGCACGGAACCCTGTTTTCCATGCTAGAACAAAGCATATCGAGGTACATTATCACTTCATCAGAGAGAAGGTATTAGCAGGTGATATTGATCTTGTTTATGTGAGAACAGATGACCAAGTTGCTAATATTTTCACCAAAGCACTTGGAGCTGAGAATTTGAAGAAGTTTCGGGAGATGCTTGGATTACAAGATATGGCGTTGAGCTTGAGGGGGAGTGTTGAGATATCAAGCTCAACATGTGATGATCCAAGATGACACGTACCAGTTTTTCGTTTCTCTGACATGTATAGTGGTCACGCCGGTATATGTCAGGGATACTTCATTGAGCTTTATTAGATTTATCTACCGAGAGTGATGGCACATTTGTTTCTTGCCAGCTCACTCATTCGCGGACATTCGGTTTTCCCTTATGTACTGATCTTTATATATTGCACTTGTATTCTTGTTTTAGGTCATTCTTGTACATTCCTTTTATGTAATAGAAGAAGAAGAAGATCATTCATCCTTGCCTCAATCTGTGTGTGTGCTTCTCGTGACATCTGAATTCACAATGTACGAAAGGCACCATAGTTGAGTATCAAGTTTTTTTTTTTGAGAGTACAATGAATTGGAAATACACACTCACACACCCAACCTCGTAAGGTAGAGGCACCCATCATGAGAATCTCATGGACATGTCCAACCAAGACTTGAACTCAGGACTTCCTCTCACAATTTATAATATGTCTAGTATCTCGCAAAAAAATGTCCCTATACTACAACATGTGGCTCATACCTTCATTGGTACACAATTTATAATATTGGCATTGACCACACTCATAATTGATTGTCAGTTGAAACTAGCCTCTAGTTGTCCAACATTGCTAGCTAAATGGGAAGAGCTACGTGCCTTCCTTGGGGGAGCATGGGTTCAAGTCTTGTAGGGTGCACTAGCAAGACATCCCTCAACACATCATTGTGGTGACATGAAAAACTAGATCCCTATGAGAGTATGTTGGCCTTTGGGTGATTTCATTGATGTTTGTTCTGCTCACTATAGCATTTCCAAGCAATCTCCTCATTTTGGCCTTAGAGCCATCCCTACCCAATCTTTACCCTTCGTGGGCTTTCAAATTCTATATCCTAGTAGATGCTAGGTGTTCTACTTATGATTGTGTAGGATCTATGGGCTCCCATGGCTGCTAGACCCTTCACTATACTTTCAAATTAATTGAAGCTCTATGAAGAGTAAATCTCAATGATTGAACTTCCTTTTAAAAAAATATAAACTAAACTCCATTTGTCCTAACAAAAGGACCATGTTGTAGATAGAATATAAGAAAATGCATGTCTTACATGCCCTTCAGTTTTGAAATCTTTTGACGCTCATCCTAGTGAGCTTGTACTTCTGACGTGCCATAAATCCAAGAGGTGTCATCTGAATTCACAATGTACGAAAGGCACCATAGTTGAGTATCAAGTTTTTTTTTTTTTTTGAGAGTACAATGAATTGGATATACACACTCACACATCGAACCTCGTAACGTAGAGGCACCCATCATGAGAATCTCATGGACATGTCCAGCCAAGACTTGAACTCAGGACTTTCTCTCACAGCTTCAAGGCATCAGCCACTAGACTATGCGGGCTCGGATTGTATGAGGTATTTTAGGTACCCGGCAACATTGTGTTTTCTATAATCAGTGTTCCAAGTGCAAGTGGTATACAAAATCCAAACATATTGAAAGACCAGAAGAGTTTTTAATGCGGTTTATACACTTTCAAGAACGATTTCCCCGTGGGAACATTTCTTAACCGCTCATGAATACATGAAAACTTGCAACAGAACATCTACCTTATAATGAAAAAGAATAAGCATAAGCTGAATTAATCGAAATTATGTGGCCTGTGTAACATGCTAGAAAAAGAAAATTCAACCATTCTGTGTCAGTTTAATACTAAATCTTGCAAGTGGCTACAGATAAATCAGGCTTCTCTCGTATCTTTTTCAGAGGATGCAAGCAGGTTAATGGCGCCAATATGCATTCGATGTCGTCTTTCCTTTGAAAGAAATCAGCCATAAAGATGTGAAACTTGATTGTGTGATGGAACTCAGCAACAGTACTTCCTATATATTGAAATGTGTGTGTGGCATCGACATCTGAATACGCTTCCATTTTATTTCAACTGATATCAAAGCTTAGAAACACAAGCCAATTTTGCAGATTTCATGCTTCAATGGACTTGAAGTACAGAAGATCCAACGAGACGTTCTGCTAAGAGCCTACTGATATCAAAGCTTAGAAACACAAACCAATTTTGCAGGTTTCATGCTTCAATGGACTTGAAGTACAGAAGATCCAATGAGACGTTCTGCTAAGAGGTTTGCAATACTCCGCACACTACTAAAGAAACGTTAGAGAGCATACTCAATGACATCAAGAGACAATCATGTGCCCTGTCCATGGCGATACAGAAGGGAAACACTGTCATTTTTATTTGGACTAATGGTGAACCATACCAGCTGCACCTATCCAAGGCAGTACAATGCTGCATTTAAAATGGTACAACGGTGTACAATGGTGCGAACTACTCAATGACAGTAGGTTGTGCGCGTCGATATGAGGGTTACAAATAGCAGACAAAGCCATAACTCCAGATCCGCACAGCAGAAGCAGCCTGAAGCAGAAAAGAAAGGGAAGAAAGCGCACACTGCGGAATTTATGGGAAACAGTGATTTCCCTGAGCCTGAATAAGAGTCGTCCTGCAATATGCTTCGCCATGAGCATGACTCTTGCGAGGCGGTGACACCAAAAAGACACACTCCTGAAGGGAAGAAGGGCGTTTGAAGCAAAGGCACTCAATGAAAACTCCTTGCTCCTCAAATCTGACCAGCCTAATTGATTGCTTCTCCTTGAAATAGCAGCAACGCAACAGGAAATTGATATATTGCTCCATGGTTTGTAAAGCATGAGAATCTTTCACCATTTTCCCTTGCTGCTGTCCTCTTTGGTGAACGAATCCTTGCAAGAAGAGGCAAACTTTTCTTCAAGCACTTGAACCCTAGTTTGGAGAGATGCCTCCGACTTTTGCAAGTGACGAATTTCCGACTCCAGCGCCAATGTGCGCTCTCTCTCCACCTGAACAATCTTCAGAAGGTCATGGAAAATCGTTTCCGGCACATCGCCAGCTGGTCGTCCATCGGAGGTGAAGGACTGAGCATTCCGCAGCAAGGGATCAATAGAAGGTGAGGAGAAAGACGAGGAAGGAGAGACGTCCCTCGTGAGAGCCAAATTCCTCTCTTCCAGATAGTGTACTCGGTTTTTGAGGAAGTTCTCTGACATCTGCATTGTCCTAATCTCACTCTCCAAATATGTTGTCCTTTCCCTTTCTACCTGCACTACGCCTTGAAGATCCATGACAAGAGCTTCCAGGGATGCGCATCTTCTATCAAAGTTATCATAAGATAGAGAGCGATCATAGAGAGTCATTGAAGCAGAAGTGCTTTTTTTTCCGGAGCTCCGCCTGTTGTTGTCTACAAGACTATTTCTACCGCTTGCATCTCCATCGTCCTCGCTGCCACTCCAGGAAAGCAAGCTTCTAGACGGGAAAATGAATGGGAAAACCACAACCAAACCAAAACTCAACACGAGAAGATACAAGAGGTAGTTGGGAGAAGGGCTCTGTTGCTGCTTCCTCAGCGTGTCAGTATTGATATCTCTGTTCATTTTCGACAATGAATGGTTACAGATGATGACAGCGTCGATGGCAATATTGCTGAAGAAGCTATAGTTCTTCGAGACTCTTGTATCTCTACTGTTGATGATCGAAAAACAACAGATTATTTATTTCCATAAACCACCAATTGAACAGATTTAATTGCATTGATGACCTACCAAAACCATGGATTTCCTTCTGATACAACAAACATGCTCCAAGCTAGAAATCATCCCATCATTCAAGTGTGTAAGCCGAGCGTCTACGGTGCTGCAAGAATGCGAATTGGTAGGTGCGCCATTGTCAGTCAAGCGGCGAAGGCGTGGATCATGATTCATTATGCCCTCAAAGTTCATGACGACATAACGCGACTAGGACAACCGTACTCACTGCCTTCTGTAAAGCGTAAGGTCTGCAAATTACGACGTTGAGACGGCAGACATGAACAGAAGTGGGTGTGAAACTCGCGCAACGCTCCCATCTACGGGGCTGTGCATTTGCTGTTAGAACCGAGGAAAGAAAGCGCTTACACAAATACTGGGGTAGAGCTTCAATACATGCGAGCTGATGGCACACGGCATTCAGACAGCCCATAGATGCAGAGATGAGGTTCTCATAAGAAGATGCATCAGGCCTGTCAACTGTCAATCTGTCTGCTCTCTCTCTCTCTCTCTCTCTCTCTCTCTCTCTCTCTCTCTCTCTCTCTCTCTCTCTCTCTCTCTCTCTCTCTCTCTCTCTCTCTCCAGTCCCCCGTCTATACGACTCTTTGAAAACAGCGAAAGCTCGCAAGCTCCATAGCCGTTTTGAATTACACCAGTCTTTTTGAATACCCCAAAAATACCGTAAAGATGCGTTCTCCTTCCAAGTTCCCGCTCATCTGCGCACCATAATTTTTTTTTTGAGGCATTTGTCCATGGCTGCAACGCTGCAGGGTATCTTTGTCAGAACTGAATCGCTCCAGTCATGACTCAGGTATTTCATCTCTTTTCTATGAACACGAAGTCTTGACTCTTCACACAAATGACAAATGCAGCATATGTTTGCAGGCTACTACTGTAGAAGATTATAGAATCCCTTAAGCCAGTCTGCATTGCAAAACTTGATTAGCAGAATTCAGACAAGCTTCAAACTATTTCGACTTGAACCTTCCTCGAACACACGGATGATGGAAGCCATAGTTTTGACCTGCAAGTTGAAACTATATCAAAGATCTTCACAAGGCTAGATACCAGCATGCATAAAGCTAGATTATTCTGAAAGATGTTTAGACATGTCCTCACTCCAAAGAGTTGGAAAGGGCAAGATGAACCCCCTTTTTCCAGAGGAAAAGATGATCTTATGCACTTGTCTTCTCTTTATAGTCATATCCATGATTATTGGCAAACCATGAAAATACTTTTTTTGTTCTTTTCTTGTGTCCTTGATCTACACCAGGTTTTTTTGTCCTTCTCGGAGAGGATCTCTTAGAAAGTGCTAAGTAAGTAGAGTACACTCTATTATATCCATGTCATATTCTAAACTACAAAATCATAATCCTTCTTTACATGTCACATTAGCTGCAACACACTCTATTTTAAAAGTAGAATGGTTGTACAATCTTGAAGGCAAGACCTTCATGCCACATTTAGTTGCAACATACTATGCTTTATGCTTTAATACCAGAAATTGTTATGCATTTTTTAAGACAATACCTGTATGCCACATTCATTGCATTGCAGCATACTATGATTATGCTTTAATATTCAAAATGGTTGTATGTTCTTGAAGACAAGACCTGCAAGTGAGAGCACCTTTGATACAGCAAACAATGTACCATTAGCATGGGGTCTATTGCTTTTAAATCTAAGGTTCAAACGTGATCAAAGTCTATTGATGCATCAATTTTACACAAAATTCATAGTTCCAAAGGTCACACGTTTGTATTTTTTTTCATAATTTCTTATGCGCATTCATTTTGTAGAGCCCCAAAGCAATGCTCATCCATGTAATTTTTGTAAATTTATCCAAACATAAACATGTGTAAATTAACCTTAGATTAAAATTTATGAATATTCAAGTGGCCAATTTTGTATGGGGATGATCAATTTTTAATAATTAAGTGATTATGTATAATAACCCATCAACCCTTGTAAAGAATTATTTATTCATTTGATGAAGAGAGTGTAGAGAGCTTCCTTCTTAGACTTGCAATTGTTTAACTCCATCCTTCTCTATACTTTTTTTGTTTGAATTTTTCTAATTTTTCTCCTTGAAATTTTGTACTACTTTCTTGCCAAAATTGGGTGTCCCAAGAGGTCCTCTATCCAACCTAAGCATACTTATTTCATGTGTGAGATTTATCAATGCTAGAGTAGGCAATAATATGATATAAAGTAGGTAACATGTTTGATTTGATGTAGAATATACTACAATTCATTACCTATTTAGTTGATCAAAAAACAAAATCAGGTAGAACTCCTCATACCATATTATCTACGAATTAGATCCAATTGATTTGATGTTGTAACTAGAAATTTACAGCCAAAAATATACTTTCGCAAATAGTTTCAAGCACCTTAAAAAAAAATCCTATGGAAAAGGTAACGGGAGCTCTTGTACACATTTTTAACTGATTTCAATCTCATCTTTTCATACACTTAAATGATGCCTTTCCATTGATTAACAATTCAAAGTGGTTAGCATGATGTTGCATAACTACGTACATCTAAGGGGTAGAACCTTTGTGTTTTTAAGTGTGAAAGCCTTGGAATTTATCGCATATATACCCCCTATTGGAAGGGTCCTTGAAGGTTAGGGTTTATTTCATTAAGGTTTAAGTACTTTGAGATTAATTAGAAGTTTCTCCTAGCCGAGTGACTCTTACATGAGGGCTTAGAGAATCTTCTTTTAGAAGACATGTGATTTCCTAAGCTAAACCATGTGGTGATCACTTTAGGAACTCATGTGATGAAAGGTGCTCATGTCCCCTTGTGGTTTAGTTAAAACATGTGATTTCCTAAGCTAAAGCATATGGAGATCACCTTAGGGACCCATGTGATGATAATTTCCTAAGCTAAACCATGTGGTGATCACTTTAGGGACCCATGTGATGAAAGATTCTCATGTCCCCTTGTGGTTTAGTTAAAACATGTGATTTCCTAAGCTAAAGCATATGGTGATCACACCCTTTGTGGTTTAGTTACCACCTTGGACTTGAAGCTAATATATTGGAGGGGTTGGTTGGTTGGATAGATGCATCTCTATCCATGGAGTTCTCCTAGCCAAGTGACTCCTACATGAGACCTTAGAGGATCTTCTTTTAGAAGACATGTGATTTCCTAAGCTAAACCATGTGGTGATCACTTTAGGGCCCCAAGTGATGAAAGGTACTCATGGCCCCTTGTGGTTTAGTTAAAACATGTGATTTCATAAGCTACAACATATGGTGATTGTTGGAGCAAGTCTATGACAAGCCTAAGTATTGGCTTGACCTCACAAAGTCTTAGAAGAAGCTTTAAAAAGAAGACTATGTAAAGTTCACTTGTGAACTACCTCTTGTAACTTTTGAAGATTTTACTTAATGTAAAAGTAAGAGAATCTTAAGTGGTTGAGTCCACTTGATCAAGAATGGAAAGAGGAGCCACGAATTCGTGATTTGTGGTAGGTAGAGAATCAAATCAATCATTGATTGATTGGAGAGTGATTGAGGGAAGTTAGCCTCCCAAACTCAACTATAAATAGATGGCAGTTTTAGTCATGGTTAGAGAGACCTATGTGAAGACCTCCAAGAGCTGAGCTTTATGCCATATCAAGGTGTGATTACAAGGCACACATATGTATCAGTAAGTCATTAACAAGAAATATACTTTCATTTTCATGATTATTTGGTTTCATCTTTCCATGTTCTTGTGAAGTGTACTACTCACTACCATTACTCTCAGTTTTCTCAGTCAGCTTGCAGAGATGTTTTCTCTGAGCTTGGTGCATCATTTTCAGTGATTTAACTTGGTAAAGTTAGCTCTATAAGTCTACTATATGCTCATAAATTTTCATGTCATTTGGATGTTGCAATCTTCAGTTATGTTCATTTGAAGTCAACAGGGTCTGTTCATCTTCACCTCTCTGTCAGGTACCCGACTTTTTCACTCATCTTGTCAGAGGTGTTTCTCAGTGGTTACTTATCCAAATTCAGTGATTTAAAACTTGTTGGATTCAGGTTACTGTCTAGTATAACCATAAAAATTTTCATAATCATTGGATTTCTACATTTTGAGTTATGGTGATTTTTCTGCTCACTGGTCTATTTCTGTAGCAGCCCGTGAAAATCGGGATGATGTCATCACTTGTTAAAACTGCATCTCTATCCATGGAATTCTCCTAGCAGACTGACTCCTACATAAGACCTTAAAGGATCTTCTTTTAGAAGACATGTGATTTCCTAAGCCAAATGTGATCACTTTAGGGACCCTTGTGATGAAAGGTGTTCATGTCCACTTGTGGTTTAGTCAAAACATGTGATTTCCTAAGCTAAATCATATGGTGATCACCTTAGGGACCCATATGATGAAAGGTACACATGTCCCCTTGTGGTTTAGTTACCACCTTGGACTTGAAGCTAATATATTGGAGGGGTTGGTTGGGTGAATAGATGCATCTCTATCCCTGGAATTCTCCTAGCTGGGTGACTCCTACATGAGATCTTAGAGGATCTTCTTTTAGAAGACATGTGATTTCCTAAGCTAAACCATGTGATGATCGCTTTGGGGACATGTGATGAAAGGTGCTCATGTTCCCTTGTGGTTTATTTAAAACATGTGATTTCTTAAGCTAAAGCATATGGTGATTACCTTGGTTGAGTGGATAGATGCATCTCTATGAATTTTCCTAGTTGAGTGGCTCCTACATGAGACCTTGGAGGATATTCTTTTAGAAGACATGTGATTTCCTTAGCTAAACCATGTGATGATCACTTTAGGCACCCATGTGATGAAAGGTGCTCATGTCCCCTTGTGGTTTAGTTAAAATATGTGATTTCCTAAGTTAGAGCATATGGTGATCACCTTAGGAACCCATGTGATGAAAGGTATGCATGTCCCCTTGTGGTTTAGTTACCACCTTGTACTCCTACATGAGACCTTAGAGGATCTTCTTTTAGAAGACATGTGATTTCCTAAGCTAAACCATGTGGTGATCACTTTAGGGACCCATGTGATGAAAGGTGCTCATGTCCCCTTGTGGTTTAGTTAAGACGTGTGATTTCCTAAGCTAAAGCATATGGTGGTCACCTTAGGGACCTAGTTGATGAAAGGTACACATCTCCACTTGTGGTTTAGTTTCCACCTTGGACTTGAAATGAATATATTGGAGGGGCTGGTTGGGTGGATAGATGTATATCTATCTGTGGAATGACCTTGCTAGTTAGTTTCCTTATATTTACTACTTGGTTAGTTGTGGAAGAAATGGGTCTCTCATAATAGTGTTACTAGACCTAGGCTTTACTCTCTCTAGTTCTCGTGAGGGACTTACATTTTTTCTTTTCGAGTGTGGTTTTTTCCTCTCATCAAATGTGGTTTTGAACACCAGTGGAGGATTCCCCCCTAAGAGGGAAGGGTCTTGGCCTCAAGGGCCCTCAACCACCTGATGGCGGGTGGCCAAGAAAGGTGTTGAAGCAATCAGACCATAATGCATATGAAGAGGAGAAGTTGTAAGTGTATCTCTATTTCTCTCTTCTATTCAAATTAAAAGTTAAAAGACTTGCTTTACATCATATATGGCCTTATTTGAGTTTTAATCCTTGTATATGGGACAATTCACTCTTCAACCTAGAAAGTGTACCCATCAAGAGCACCTCATGCCAAGTATTGTCTTCTTCGCTCTGCAAAACACAATTAGAGCACGACCAAAGAGGTCCCATCCACCCTATGTGTCAATCTTGCATATGAACAAATGGATAGTTGTTCATGTGCAGTGTGCACCTCACTCTCTCCTTTGTGCATATCAAAATTTGAGGCACATTCATTTTTCCTTTGTGGGTCTGAAGGTTAGAATAGATACCAACCTATTTTCCGATTTAGGAACAACTTCTAAATTGAACAAATAAGCATCGGGTAGTTCATCATACACTCCTTGTGGTGACTCTCCTAAAGTGATGCAAGAAAGGTGATCCGCCCTAAGGTGGGTCCTATATTTCCTAACAACCACTTCAAAGTCATATTCCATTAATAAGAGGAACCATCTAACTAACTATCCTGTATTGCAAGGTTTTTTGACCAAATATAATAAAGCTTGATGATCAGTAAAAAACTTGAACTTGTTGGCCAATAGATAGTGCCTAAACTTCTTTACAACATATACCATACCTAAGCCTTCTCTTTCAGTTGTTGTATAGTTTTGTTCAGCTGTGTTTAGCTATCTACTAGCATAGATTTCCTTCATTTGTGGGTTGTACTAGCATGCATCCTATTGCATAATTGGATGCATCTACATGGACATGGAATGGTTTATTCCAATCAAGAGTGGTCAATATTGGTGTTGTGCAGAAGCGTCTCTTCAGCTCATTGAAGGAATTTTCACATTCATCATTGCACTCAAAATTTGTCAACGAAGCACAAAGAGGTTGTTGATATATTTAGGTAGTGATGTGTGTGAACACACTAGGACCGCCGGGGCACTTTTTTCCCTCTTTAGGAGGTTTTTTTCCCCCGGCTTGTATATACGCCTATTGCCCTAATGGGCTACTTATCTTTGTACATTCTCTAGTAATACATTCAGGATTGTGTGTTTGTGCTCCAAACTTCTTCTTCTTCCTTGTGCTATTCGCGTGCTCTTGCAGACGTCTAGCTCCAACAATTGGTATCAGAGCAGGTCGTCGCTTCATCTAGGGCGTCGTCGACACTCATCTGTTTGTAGTCTTAGAATCGCACGAATTTTGGTGAGCATACTCAGCATGTTTCCGAGATCAAAACGGCTTCGCTCTGTGGTGCCGAAATCGCGATCTGAGCTCGTTTCAGCCTCCATACGCACTATCATAGTGCTTGTGCAGGCTATTTTGTCTTTTTGTGCCAAAGGTATATACCAGTTTCTGTTCGCCAGTTTAAGCGTCTCGAAGTCTGCTACAGGTCTAGTAGAACTCATCTAGGCAGTTCTGTTCAACTTTTTAAGATACAATCAATTTTATGCATCAAGGTATTTTAGTCACCGGCCATGGCTGAAAGTAGTGATGTATTCCGTATGTTGGCTATTGAGGATAAGTTGGATGGTACCAACTACCCATTATGGGCTTATATGATGCGACATGTTTTGGTTGCAAAAGGATTGTGGAACATTGTGCAGGGTGTTGAAAGACGTCCTATTACACTTGTCACGACAGGCACTACAAATACAGGTGCTGGAGCTGATGAAGATGGTGTGGAAGATGTTATTCCGCAGATTCTTGTTCGTGCTGTTGTTTTTGTTGCACCTACTACAGAGTAAAATCGTTGGGATGGCAGAGATGCCTAGGCACATGCATTGATACTTTGTCTGTCAAACGTGCCATTATTCCTCATATTCGCTCTTGCAGAACAGCTAGGGATGCTTGGGATACACTTACCACATTGTACCAAGCTAGGAATGAGGCTCATGTTGCTTACCTCCGAAAACAGTTGGAGAGTGAGCAGATGAATGAAAGTGATTCTATGGATAGTTTCCTAACAAAGATCAAAGATTTCTGCTGATGAGGTTATACCAGATAGCTCACTTGTGCAGACCGTTCTGAATGGTCTTCCTGATTCATATCAGAGTTTTGCTTCTACTCTTCGGTTGATGATGAAAGGCAATCCGAATGCCTTATCATTTGAGGAGTTAGTCTTTGTTCTGTTGCAGGAAGATCAGTCCAAGCAGAATAGGTCCATTATGCGTGTTGCAGATCAAGCTTTCCTGGCTAGTCAGAAGGGCAAAGGAAATGGAGCTCTTCTACTAGTAAGCAGAAATCTGCAAATGCTGCACATTCGAAGAACCAGGATAAAGATGAGAAGAAATCAGAAAAGCAGAAATTGTTTTGCAAGTATAAAGGGAATGATCATATCATAAAGAACTGTCCAAAAGTGGCTGCAAAAGAGGCAAAGAAAAAGGAGGCTGGAATGGTTGTTGCAGAAGCCTCTACACCAAAAATAGAGTCTGCTAATCTTGTGCAGGAAGAAGAATGGGTGTTTACTATTGTTTGCAGTTTTGACCCATCTTCTCATGAGCAATGCATGTCTGCAGTGGACTCAGATGTTTGGTACTTTGACAGTGGGGTGACCAAACATATTACCTCACAGCGTAGTTTCTTCTCTTCACTCGAGCCTGCCCCTACAGGGAATACTGTCACAGGTGCCAAAAACTCCTCTTATCCTATTATGGGAGTTGGTAAGATCATTCTGACTACTGCTGATGGTAGTTCTTTTACCTTGTCAGATGCCTTATTTGTGCCAGGGATCAAGAAGAATCTGTTATCAGTTTCTGCATTAGCCAAGATTGGCTTGGTTGTGAAATTCGTTGATGACAGGTGTACAATTCATGATCTATCAAATGGCGATGTGATTATTGCTTCTGGCATTTTATGTCGTGGGCTATATAAGCTCATAGACTATGAAAGATCTGTGAATGATTCAGCATGTGCAGTTCATGATTCTCAGGCTATGTCAGATGCAAAGCTTTGGCATGCACGCTTTGGTCATCTGAATTTTGCTAGTTTGCTACGCCTGCAGAAATCTGATATGGTGTCTTCTTTGCCCAAGCTTGAGGCACCTGGAAAACATGTATGTGAAGGCTATATTTTGGGCAAAATGCAGCGTTCCTCCTTTCCAAAAGATGGTTCAGTTCGGGCTACGCAGAAATTGCAGCTTATATATAGTGATGTTTGTGGTCCTATGCAGACACCCTCTTTTGGGAATTACCTTTACTTCGTGACTTTCATTGATGATTTTTCCAGGCATGCATGGGTATATCCACTCAAAGCAAAGTCTGAAGTGTTCATGTGCTTTAAACAGTTTTTGGTTTTGGCTGAAAATCTGTCAGCATGTAAAATGGGCACCCTCCATTCTGATCGAGGGGGGGAATAT
Source organism: Ceratopteris richardii (assembly GCA_020310875.1). NCBI lineage: Eukaryota > Viridiplantae > Streptophyta > Polypodiopsida > Polypodiales > Pteridaceae > Ceratopteris > Ceratopteris richardii. Next base: position 5,603,407 of record CM035419.1, read on the forward strand.
ATGTCTTCTGATTTTAATGCATTTCTGGCTGAACGTGGGATAAAACACCAGTGTACAGTATCGTATACACCTCAACAGAATGGAGTTGCTGAACGAAAGAACAGGTCACTCATGGAGATGGCGAGGTGCGTGGTCAAGAGTCAGGCTTTACCACATAGTTTCTGGCTTGAGGCTGTTATGTGTGCAGCATATGTACTGAACAGGTGTCCCACTAAAGCGCTGCAGTCTATCACTCCATATGAGGCTTGGCATGACTGCAAGCCATCTGTTGCTCATCTGCATGTTTTTGGTTGTTTAGCATATGCATTAGTGCCTGAACAACATCACAGAAAATTGGATGATAAGGCAATAAAATGTATTTTTGTTGGGTACAGTTTTGAAAGTAAAGGCTATCGTCTGTATCATCCAGAGACTAAACGCATTCTGGTTAGCCGTGATATTATCTTTGTGGAAGATGCTATTCAACCATTGCTTTCATGTACTAAGGAGACATCTGTTAGCTCCAAAGACATGTATGATACGTTGATGCCTCTTTTTACAGGTGGACAGTCTAGTGCTGGTCCTAATGAGGCAACTTCTCAGCCTTTGTAGGTTTCATATGATGATGCAGATCATTCTATTTCTGATGCAGATTTACATGATGCACTTGTTCATGAGAGATCTGATATTGAGCAGGCAAAAACTATGCCAAAATGGCTGGTGCAGACTTTGCGTGACAACAAATTAGATGCACCTTTGTCATATCGTACTCGTTCAGGCTCTCATAGTGCCTCCTTTGCATCAGATTGCTATGCTATGGCTGCGTCTAGTCTCTGTAATGAGAATGAGCCTGTTTCTTTTGATGAAGCACAGAATTCAGAAAATTGGATGGCTGCCATGCAATCTGAATATGATGCTATAATGAAGAATGGTACATGGTCTTTATGTGACTTGCCTCCTGGCAAGAAGGCCATTGGCACTAAGTGGGTATACAAGCTGAAGCGTAAACCTGATGGTACAGTTGACAGGTATAAGGCTAGGCTTGTTGCAAAGGGTTATGCGCAGGAAAGAGGCATTGATTTTGATGAGACCTTTGCACCCACATGTCGTATGACTATTGTTCGGAGCATTTGTGCACTTGCAGCCCATCATGGTTGGAATGTACATTAGTTGGACATTAAAACAGCATTTCTGAATGGTGACTTGCATGAAGAAGTGTATGTTTTTCAGCCCCGTGGCTTTGTGCAGAAAGGGCATGAAAACCAGGTGTGCAGGGTAAAGAAGGCATTATATGGTTTAAAGCAAGCACCACGTGCTTGGTTCGAGAAGATACATGCCTATCTGGTTGCACATGGTTTTGTGAACAGTCCAACTGAAAGCACCTTATATGTTAAGCGTGCTAATGATGTGCTTCTGATCATTGTTGTCTATGTTGTTGACATGCTGCTCACTGGACCTATTGAGAAGCATATTGCTGATTTCAAGGCTGATTTGCATGCCTCATTTGAGATGTCTGATTTGGGGCATTTGCATCACTATTTGGGCATTCAGTTTATGCAAGTTTATGGTGGAATGGCTTTGTGTCAAACGAAATATATTGACACATTATTGCAGCGTTTTGGCCTTGAAGACTGTAAGCCTATTGCCACTCCTATGGAGACAGGTTTACGATTGAGTCTTCATGATGCTGGAGATGCATTTGATGTTGTTCTCTATCAGCAGGCTGTTGGATGCTTGATTTACTTATGCATTACTCGGCCAGATATTCAGTTTGCTGTCTCACAGATGAGCAGGTTTATGCATTGCCGAGGAGTCACGCATTGGAAGGCAGTTAAGCGCATCTTTCGCTACTTGAGTGGTACTCGGCTACTTGGGTTGTTTTATCCCAAGGGGGGATCACTACCGCTAGATTTGCATGCTTTTTCTGACTCAGATTGGGTTGGTTGCTATGACACTCGTGTGTCCACCAGTGGTTTTTGCTTCATGCTTGGTAGCTCATGTATATCTTGGTTGAGCAAGAAGCAGCCTACTGTGGCCACTTCCAGTTGTGAGGCTGAGTATAGGGCGGCTTTCACAGCGACTGTTGAGTGTGTGTGGCTCAGACGCCTTATGGCTGATTTGGGTGTTGGCCAGTCTTCTGCCACCACCAACTTCATTGACAGTTAGAGCGCATTGGCAGTTGCGAGGAACCCTGTGTTCCATGCTCGCACTAAGCACATTGAGGTGCATTATCACTATGTCAGGGAGAGGTTCTCTGCTGGGGCGATCAGCTTGGCATGTGTGCCCACGCAAGAGAACATTGCAGACCTTTTTCACGAAGGCTCTGCCTAGGGAGAAGTTTGAAGCTTTCCGCAAAGCTTTGGGCTTACTTCCTTTTGTGGAGTGATTTCCACATAGCTTGGCACTTCCTTATACATGAGTGCCAGCTCCTTGTTCACCGCATCACTCCCAGGGGGGATTTGTTGATATATTTAGGTAGTGATGTGTGTGAACACACTAGGACCACCGGTGCACTTTTTTCCCTCTTTAGGAGGTTTTTTTCCCCCAGCTTGTATATACGCCTATTGCCCTAATGGGCTACTTATCTTTGTACATTCTCTAGTAATACATTCAGTATTGTGTGTTTGTGCTCCAAGCTTCTTCTTCTTCCTTGTGCTGTTCGCGTGCTCCTGCAGACGTCTAACTCCAACAGAGGTTTAGCTATGATTGCATACATGTGGATAAACATGCGGTAATATCCACAATGGCCCATAAAGGCTTGTACCTCTTTAACATTATTTGGCCTTGGCAACTCTGCAATGGCTCTTAAATTGTGCTCATCTGTTGATATTCCATTCTTAGAAACAATATGACTAAGATTCTACCTTGACTACCATGAACACACATCATGAACAGTTACCTACACCATCTACTTCGATTATGAAGATTGAAGAAAGTAATGTTATTTCTGATGATGTTGATGTGTTAACACTTGATAGTACTATGCCAACTGAGCTCTTATGGCTGATTCTCTTTCCACATGTGGCTACTAGATTCTGATGCTTCTTTCCATGTGACACCACATAGAGAATGGTTCTCTAATTATACAACAAAATCTCTTGGTACTATGAGACTTGGTGAATTTTACCAGTGTGGGTATTGGAGATGTAGTTATGCAATTCATTGATGGTTCAAAATTTGTTATGCATAATGTATGCCATGTACCTCAGTTATCACAAAGTTTGATGTCAATTGATCAATTTGATGACCTTGGTTACAAGGTGGTCTTCTATGTTTAGTCCTTTTGCATATCAAAGGGCAATATGGTTATTGCAAAAGGAAGCAAAGTTGGCTCACTTATCCTTTATTTGTATCATAAAAAGAACACTTGTTAGCTATTATTGAACAATCTATGGCATGTATTTGGTGTGGTCATTTTGGGTCATGTATCTAGTAGTGGAATAGAAAATCTTTCTTATTCTGGCTACTTACCTGTGTTATCTTTCTCTAATTTTTCATTTTGTTGAGCATTGTCAATATGGAAAGAAAACTAGAAATGTGCATAGAACGCACATTTAACTCTTCAATTCAGCATTTAGACCTCGTTCATAGAGATGTGTGTGGTCTTATGCCCATAAGGTCATTAGGTGGTTCTCTTTACTTTGTCACTTTCATAGATGATGCTACTAGAAAACTTTGGGTATATCCTATCAAATTGAAGGATGAGGTATTCCCTACTTTCAGAAAATGGATTGCTTTAGTTGAAACTGAAAAAAGAACTAAGCTCAAAGCTTTATGTTCAGATAATGGGGGTGAGTATACCTCACATGAATTCAGCCTTTTCTGCCAATCTAGAGGAATTCGTAGAGAGTTTATAGCTCATTATACCCCAATACAAAATGATATAGTTGAAAGGATGAATAGAACTATTCAAGATAGAGTAGTCTCTATGCTGCATCATGCAAACCTTTCCCAAGGCTTTTGGGCAGAAGCAATGTTGACTGCAGTTCATGTGATTAACCTTTCACCTAGTATTGCCAAAGGTCTGAAAGTGGCACAAGAGTTATGGACAGGGAAGCCACCATATTGTGATCATCTTCGAGTTTCTAGGTGTGAAGCATATGATCATATACCCAAGAATCTTAGAAAAAAGTTGGACCATAAGTCAAAGAAATGTATTTTTCTTGGATGTGGTTGAGAAGGAAAATTTGGACATCGCTTATGGGATCCTGAAACACGGTCAGTGATTAGAAGTAGTGATGTCATTTTCAATGAGTTTAAGATGCATAAACAACCCATTAAAGAGGTTGAAGTGAGATGAGTGGTGTTTGAGTATACTAGTCCTCTAGTTAGCATGCATAAAAATGTTGCACATAAGGACGTTCAAGAGAATGTCCGATCATATCAGTCTGCAAATGTTCTTGCTCAGCAACCATTGAGATGCTCTGCACGTGTCTCACATCCACCTGAGTTCCAGGTTTAGATTTTATTATACTAACAGATGCCTGTGAGCCTTCTTGCTACAAAGAGGCTATGTAGACAAAGGATCATGTCAAGTGGGAACATGCCATGAAGAGTGAGTTGGACTATATTCACAAGAATAGTACTTGGGATTTAGTACCTTTATATTCAACTTCTACCACCACCATCTTCATTGACAGTCATAGCGCATTCGCAATTGTGAGGAACCGTGTGTTCCATGCTCGCACTAAGCACATTGAGGTGCATTATCACTACGCCAGGGAGAGGTTCTCTGCTGGGGAGATCAGCTTGGCACATGTGCCCACGCAGGAGAACATTGTAGACCTTTTCACGAAGGCTGCCTAGGGAGAAGTTTGAAGCTTTCTGCAAAGCTTTAGGCTTACTTCCTTTTGTGGAGTGATTTCCACATAGCTTGGCACTTCCTTATACATGAGTACCAACTCCTTGTCCACCGCATCACTCCTAGGGGAGATTTGTTGATATATTTAGGTAGTGATGTGTGTGAACACACTAGGACCACAGGGGCATTTCTTTCCCTCTTTAGGAGGTTTTTTCCCCCCGGATTATATATACGCCTATTGCCCCAATGGGCTACTTATCTTTGTACATTCTCTAGTAATACATTCAGTATTGTGTGTTGTGCTCCAAGCTTCTTCTTCTTCTTCCTTGTGTTGTTCGCGTGCTTCCGCAGACGTCTAACTCCAACAATCCCACCAAGATACATATTGATCTCCAACGTATTTCTTTGCATGCTCAATATGTCTATTCTTTTCAATAAGTACATGCATCCACCTTTTACTTTGATCAACCACATTTCCACATCTTTCCATATTGTTTTTATCTTCATATGGTGTTTGTTCTGCACCATACACACACAAATTAGGCACTTGCAACAAGAATTTGCATCCATCTGTAGGCTCCCACCCAAGAGAACATGAATATTGCTTTGCAAATAAAAGGGTTATGTCATCAACCCTCCTCATCAAGAATACATGGTTGAAACTAATATTGTGCAATGGAGCCAAAACCTTAGCACTCTTATCAAGGCCTACTGAGCAAAAGTGCTTAAAGTCATAAATCTGTGTAAGGTGTTGAACTTCAGGTTTTGGAGTATATGCTTTTGGAATCAACTCAGATAATATTGGAAGTGTAAAAGCATTATTACATGCCAACCTCTTAGAGAATGTACTGAACATTTGATCAATGTGATCATGAGTGTTCCCAACCAAAAGGAAATTTACCTTAACCTTTTGAAACACTTGTCTATCAACAAGCATGCATAAATATCCACAAATTGTAGAATATTTATTCTCTCTTATAGTATTATCAAGCTCTAAATATAGAGTTGGTGGCAAAAGACCCTTCCATGATTGCGAAACCCGATGAATGATAGTAATCGTAAGGTTTGGATGATTATGCACATTCAGATATGTGAAGAAAACCTTGGACTTTATAGTTCCATTGTATACCAAAGCACCAACCCAAATGCATTTTCATGAGAACTTCATCTCCAATGTCTTTAGGGACGCGATAAAAATGTGGCAAACATGTTTTTTTTTATCCATACCATAAATCAACAAACACATGTAATGCTCTAGACTTTTGAGTGCTTTACTTCAATGATCAATTGCTTTCTCTCTTTCTAAAGCTTGACTCTCATGATGGTTCCTAAGAAGGATTTTAAAATTATCTTTTTCTTGTGGTGTTGTAGCCCCCTTTGCCATGTTCTTCAAATCGGCGCAAACTTAACACTCATCCATTCTAACTTTACGAGGAATAGTCACATTATTAAATTCTTCCTTCCATAATCAAGTAAAGTGACCATACAACACATACTTCTCATTTCTACTTTCCATATCTACTTTATATACTTGAAATACTTCTTAACGAGTAAAGTTATCTGACAAGTGTAACCTTCCAGTTGTAGGCATAACCTCACAATGCAAGATAAAATAGTTCATCATCCAATTCATTGCATGAAGTCCAATAGATCCTTTGCTCCCAATATGATATGTATCCAAAATGATATCTCCATTCGTAGGCCCCTTTTGAACCTTATGTATTCTAAAATTTCCCACCCCCATTGCAATTTTAAATGCAGCCCTACAACACCGCATCCCTTAACTAAAGTAATATTCAAAAGCAATATGCATTACTGACATGTTATCCTCAATCATCTGCATGTGAGAAACAAGGTATATATCCTGCCTTCCACTATCTACGTGGAGGAATTTCTCTCTTAGGTGCTTTAGTTTCTTCATTCCCAACTTATACAAACATTTCAAACCACAACAATGCTTCACAATATCCAATGAGAACTTGTCTATTTTGAAGTAAGAAATTGAAATCTTTTTTGACTTACTTCATGAGGCCTTCTCTTAAAATGTAGATTGAGGGTGCTTTGTCTTTCTTCCTTTTTGCTAACATCCTTTGCCCCACATGCACTTGAATCAGAAGGGAGGTCAATGGGTGCATCAAAAGGGAGATCAAGAGGTTCATTTACTTGAGCAACATTGCATTGAGAATGTAACTTAAATGACTCAACCGAAAACATAGAATGACATTCTAAGCCATGGACATCACTCATGAGGAAAGGAACAACTGAAAACAACAAATTCGGACTTCTATCAAGCTAACTAGAAGAACGGGATGCCCATGCATCTACTGAAAAGATGGAGCTCATCTTCACTTAATTCAAAGAGAAATGAACATAGGAGGTCTTTTTGAAATGGTGAAAGTGTCACATCAAAGAGATATTAAGATAGATTGCCCAAATCATTATGGTTAGATATAAAGATTAAGAAAAAGTACAATCTAATCTGACATCACTAACTATGTGATTTATTTTGACCAAGTTTGACTTGACAAAGTTTTGAGATACATATGATTGACTTGAGAAAGTTTTGAGATACATATTAGATAAAGTTTTCAGATACAAAATAAAGTTTTAAGATACATAATAAAGTGTGGTATTTTGATCTCTTAAAAGAAGAAAGGAGGCAAGAATGTGGAGAAATGAGAACCTAGTCCTCATGTCTTAAGATTGGTGAGCACAAAGACAATATTTGATGACAAAGTGATAAATTAAATTCCCTGAGAGACACAACTAACTTTCCCATCTATTTTGGGCCTTTACTTACTGTGGGCCTCAAGTAATTTAATGTATTTCCTCATATTGTTTTTACATCATGCTTTCTAGGTGACAATGACGAATTACTATCCATGCTTTCTAGGTGACAATGATGAATTACTATCTACTCAAGATGTTTGAGTTGTTAACAAAAAAACATTTGAAGTGTTTAGTAGGGACAGAAAAACTATTTTGTGATGTTTCTCACATAGCTTCACATTCCTTTAAGTGTGGGATTATCAATATTCATTTAGTTTGTTTCTTTATTGATTATCCAAGGGAGGATTTGAAACCCTTTCTTAGTCAATCTATGGATTGTAGATGATTTATCATAGCCAATTTTGGATTTGAAACTCATTCTCAGTTATTTTTGTGATCCATTTCAACAACCTATCACATGTATTACAATTCTATATCAGTTTTTCACTTTCTTTGTGAAAAGTTATAAGTTATGCTTGTATTATTCCTTCGAATAGTTACAGTATTCCCAATTTCAAAGGAAAAATACATTGAATAACAAAAGGTAGACTAACTCTCTTATCAGACCCCGAATCGGCATACTTATTGCTTCCTAAATTGGAATAACCTCTCTTAAAAGACCCTAAATTGGCATAACTAGTGATTCATGGTTCAACTACTCAGTCCGATTGGTTAATGTAGTTAGGCCCTAGTCTAATTCAGTTACATCTAGTCAGTTCTAGTTCAAGCCATGCAAGTGCCCATAAATAGTGGAGGAGGACATCAAGTTCATTTCTAAAATTCGTGCGCCAAGAGAGAGCAAGAGAGAGCTAATAGCTAAAGAGCACACAACCTATCAAACAAGCACAGACAAGCAAATGGACAAGAAGAGTGCTACCAAGAATCCTCACAGGTACCCAAAATTCTTGCCTCTAAAAACATTCCAAAAATTCCCTTTATTTATGTTAGAGAATTACTGTATTTCTTGGCTCTAAAATCTTATTGCATGCAACTTCTTGTAATTTTTCCACCTGCAAGTCAATACCTGGCATCGAATTAGATGTGAAAGTTGATGCTTGGCATCAACTTTCATAGAGAACTCGATGCCAGGCATCGACTTGCCTATGAAAGACGATGCCTAACATTGACTTTTATCTCTAACTCGATGCTTGGCATCGACTTGGGGGTGCAAGTTGATGCCTGGCATGGAATTCTCTATGAAAGTCGATGTCAGGCATTGACTTCCCAGTGAAAGTCAATGCCTGGCAAGGACTTCCTGGTGAAAGTTGATGCCAGGCATCGACTTTCACCTCTAGTTTGATGCCATACATCGACTTATCCAAGTCGATGCCACGCATCGACTTTTGGTTGAAAGTCGATGCCTGGCATCGAATTTTGGCTGAAAGTCGATGCTAGGCATCGACTTTGGCCTGCAAGTGGATGCAGGCATCACCTTTGGCCTCCAGGTCGATGTCAGGCATTGACTTTGGGCTCCAAGTTGATGCGAGGCATCGACTTTGTGCGGAAAGTTGATGCCAGGCATCGACTTTGGGCTTCAGCTCGATGCCAGGCATCGCGTTGGGGTTGCAGGTTGATGCCAGGCATCAACTCTAGGCTCCAGGCCGATGCCAGGCATGACTTTGGGCTGCAGGTCAATGCTAGGCATGTATCTACTGGTGAGAGTCCACATTCAGAGAGAGTAAAACTAAATTTTTGTAAATTTCAGGGACATTGAGGGAAGAGTGGACAAGAGTGTGAAGAAGCTTAGGGTGACTTTGAGCACAAGAGAACAAGCTCATGAGAGGATCATGGGTCACCCCATGAAAGGAAAGAAAAGCATTGTTTCATTATCCTCTGAGAGGGCAAGCAACCCAATTCCCATTTCATCTAGTGGGCATAGCAGCATAAAGCCTATTGATGAGGATCTAGTGAGGAAGGAAAGGTCAAAGGAAGTCGAGGTTAATAGGAAAGCTCGACCACTATAAGACATGGTAGCTTTGGAGTGGTGTCTCCATTACATTGAAGAGAAGAACCCTACTCTTTTGGTATTTGCAAGAGCCTATGGGAGGGGAAAGCTCATGAACACAGAGGCTTTTCATTATGGCTTAGTTTTCAAAGTAGATTATGAGGATGAGGACTCAGATAACCTTCTTTTTCTAGTGGAGACATCTAAAGGCTTAAGGAATGTAATCTGCAAAATGGACCTCTTGTGCCCAGAGTGTTGTGTGCCAGAGAAGCTTGCAGATCTTTGTAGGGACTTGGAGAATTTTATCAGGCATTTAATAACGTGGGTCCAAGGGAACATAATGCCAACATAGCAAAAGAAGACAACCCCTATAAAGGCAAAGGGTAAGCAGTTTGTGCAAACGAAACCACTAAAAAAAGTTGAAGAAAACACCAGATGAAGCATCCTCTGAGAGAAGTTCTGACTCAGAGGATGTTATTGTGGCACCTGGTGGAGAACTTGCATCAGGGATCTTGGGTACTGAGAAAAATAGGATAAGGGAGGATATTGCCTAGAGAAAACTTGTTAGAAAAGGATAGCTTTTCCACCTACCCATCAATATTATCCACAGACCACCCATTGACCCAATCATAGGGAGAAGGCCCCTTGAGATAAGGGAGCCACATAATCTGCATGTGTAGAACCTAAAGAAAAAGATGAAGATAAATCCACACGCAACTGTAGTTCCTTTTCTGGTCATGGTGGACCCAAATGAATGCAGCTTTGCAGATGATTTCAATGATGCTTTTTTTGAGGACTACACGTACTATGTGATTGGTGGATCACACTCTACAGAGGCACATGGATAGCTGGTGAAGGAGTACCCAATGACATTCTTCTTTAGGTATGTAGAGTGCAAGATATATGCAGGACTTACTACTGAAGAGGCCAAGCTTTTGGCTTGGGAACATAATAACCACAATGACTACAAGCAAAAAATGTCATCCATTGAGCGGATTCGCTTCTTCCACCATGAGTATGAAGATTCTCTAATGAAAGATGCTTGAAGGGTACATCCAAATCTAAAGAAGCAATGTCTTATTGAGGCGGGGATAGCTATGGATGAGACATTAAAATCAGATGCCCTGAGGACGTTTGACCCTTGGTTTCAACTAGCATTCAGAACAGGTGAAATATGGGATCTCCAGGACAAGATTTTTACAATGTGGGAAAATAAGGAGGTTAAGGGCCAAAAATAGAGAAAAGCAAGGCGAGATCTTTAGGTGGATGTAAAGGGAAAAGGAAAGAAGCTTGATCTTTGCATTGAAGAGGCTGCTAAGGATATGAAGTTGACACCATGGAGAGCCCTCCAAGGGATGAATGATGATACCTTCAACTTTATCAAGAGTAATTTCTAAAGATTTAAGTCTTGAAGAGATGGTCACTGAGCTCAATAAGTAATTAGGAGTTTCTTAAAGCTTCTTTGGTCTGTGTTTCTCATTTATGAACTCATTGGGCCGCTTTTATCCATGGCAATGCAGTCATAAAGTCTATATGAAGATTCAAGAGGTAATGATGAAGAGGTTGGGATGCTTCTCCTAGAGTGAAGTGCACACAGAGTATCCAACCACCTCATCATACAAAGCATTGTCAAAATATTTTATATTGTTCCATGATTGGGTAGGTCCTCCAACTCCACTCTGTGTTCAGATAGTCAATGCCTGGCATCAACTTTTGCCAAGAAGTCGATGTCTGGCATCGATTCTTTGCTGAGTGTCGATGCTTGGCATCGACTTTTGGGAAGAGGTCGATGCTTTGCATTGATTTGCTGTTGAATGTTGATGCCTGGCATCGAGTTCTTTGCTGAACATCGGGCATCGAATTGGAGCAAAGAATCAATGCCAAGCATCGGCCACTAGCACCAAATGGATGCCAGGCACCGACCTCTTGGCATAGGTCGATGCCAAGCATCGAATTATCACACATGTACCAATAATTATTCTTCTTCTCTTGTTTTCTTAGAAGCCAAAAAGACAAAGTCTGCAGAGCTAAATGATGATTTCCTAGACCTTTTCTCTGGCACAGGTAATTGTGGTTCTAATGGATCTCATTTACCATGTACCATGATGTGCCTCTAATTGTTTTGCTTTCTTTTCAGGAATAACTCTTGCTTGTTCATTAAAAATGTTCAGGCATTGCATAGCTATAGAGAAAGATGAAGCTCAAGTGAGCTTCATAAGAATGAGGATAAATGGGTTGAATGAATGCCAGATGAGGACCAAGAGGTAGGAAGGAAGCACATAGCAGATATTGAAAGATTCCAAGCTGCTTCAAGGGAGCCTGTTCCACCCCTTGCAATGAACCTAGAGACATGGCTGACCTTGAAGCCAATCTTGGAGCAAGAAAAATAGGCTACAACTTCTAAAGCTGAGGACGATGATATTATGCATGAAGCTGAGGACACATATCATTAGCTTCTATTGTAGAAGTTTTTTATTTTTGTAACAATATCTTGACTGTAAAAAGCAAATTAATAGAAATACAATTCAAAGTGTTTTTTTCAAATTGTGCTTATCGTTATCTATGCTGAGCTTTCTTGTCTGATCAATGTGTGGATATTGTTTAACATTTATGCTTGTTTAGGCTCGTCTTTGTGAAATGTTAGAGTGCAAGATATATGCTAGACTTACTACTAAAGAGGCCAAGCTTTTGGCTTGGGAACATAATAATCACAATGACTAGAGGCAAAAAATGTCATCCATTGAGCGGATTCGCTTCTTCCACCATGAGTATGAAGATTCTCTAATCCTTGAAGTTCTTAGGTTATTTGAATAAACATTCTTCTTATTCTTGTGTGGATCGATTCTTTTCACATTTCTTTTTCTTAGTTTCTATGTCTACTCGTGTTTTTAGCATGACATTGTTCTTACACTCCTTATTTTCCCAAGTCTTAGCATCTATCAAGTATAGGTAGTCCTATTTTGAGTCATAAAAGGGATCCACGTTCATGGATTTTAAATCCTCATTGCTCTCTTCTTTGTATATGTCTATGCTAGGCTCACATTCTTTGATTATAGTTTTGCACATGAACACTGAGATGTCGAGCTTTTCTTATCACAATGGGGAGTCCATTGTTCTTTTATGTCCATTACTGCTAATATTTCTTCCTAGTTGTGAGGTTCAAACTCTTCATTGGGGAAGATCATAGGCACATAGTGATGGGGGAAGTATCTCAACTCCTAAGCAACGACGAAGCGTGAATGACCTCCACAGGTATCCTTCTTTGACCTATGCACACCAAAAGTGCTCTTACTAAGAGCTTATGCAGAGAACTCCAGTGAGCTTTTGTAGACCTGTAGTAGACACCAAGAGCTTTCCAACAAAACAAATTTTACTTCAAATGGATGCTTACACAAAGAGAAACAATGTCTACAACATGAGCTAGTTGAATGCTCACAACTGCTAGTCAAGCAGAGACCTCACTTCACTCCAGCAAGCTTTTCTCAGAGATTATACAAAGAATGAATCTCAAACTTGGGTCAACTTTAGAGGACTCTAATAGCTACCCAATGACACCAAAATCATAGCAAATGGATACATAGAGAAGGAGAACCAGCCCTTACAACAGAGAGAAAAATATTTCCAATAGAGCCTACACACCAAGAGAGATATCAATCACACAACTTCACTAAAATGAATGTTGCTCGCAGATTACTCAGAGAATGATCAGGAAACTTTGTGAGCATAACATAGACTCTAATAGCTATCCAATGAGACAAGAATTACATCAAATGGATACAATATGAGGGAGAAACAATGCTAACAACTCAGGGGTAGAGAGTTGCAACACTGCCTGCGCACACACATAGATATGCCTACTAAAAGAAAACAAACAAGCAAGCAAGGGGCTAGCTTAAGCAAGGGGCTTGCTTATCACAACTCTAGCACTTAGTGCTCACTTTACATGAGCTAAAACTCCAAGAAGATGGCCCAAAAGAAGTCGGGATACATGCTCCTTTTATAGTGAGAACTGTGCCCCTAAAATCTAGGAACTACCTTTTCAAATCAGCCTCCTAACTTGGAGGATTTAGTTGAGATGAATTGGGGAGTGGTTGAGTGAATTTTATTGATGGAATCTCGTGGCTTTTGGCTTCCTTTGATTGCTCTCCATGTCCATAAAAGATTCCCCATGAATTTTTAGCTTGAAGCTTGACTTTTAACACTCCCCCTCAAGCTTCAATTCTTCATCCTCATCCAAGCTCCTTCATGTTGATGCTTTGCTTGAATTTTGAAATCTTCATTCCATCCAAAGCCTTTGTAAACATGTTGGCAACTTGGTCCTTGGTACCAATATGATGTACTGAAACTTCCTTGGATATCACCTTTTCCCTTATGAAGTGATAGTGCACTTCAATATGCTTGGTTCTAGCATGATAGACAGGATTCGATGCTAGATGAATGCTACTCATATTGTCACAAAAAATTGGATATGTGTCAACCTGCAAATTAAGCTCCATAAATAACTTCTTAATCCACATTAGCTCACATGTGACTTGAGCCAAAGCTCTATACTCAGCCTCGGTGGAAGATAATGCCACCGTGGGTTGCTTCTTTGAAATCCATGAGATGATCTTGCTACCTAGCATGACTAGGTAACCACTTGTACTTCTTCTATCCTCCTTGGAACCGGCCTAGTCCGCATCAGAATAAGCTTTGACCTGCATATCATCATCAAATGAATAGAACAATCCTTCATTTATAGTGGCCTTGAGATATCGTAACATTCTTCTTGCAGCTTGCAAGTGTGTAGTCCTTGGACTATGCATAAATTGTGATAACACTCCAACTCCATATGCTATGTCAGGCCTAGTTATTGTGGCATAATTGAAAGAGCCTACAATAGAGAGATAAAAAGTTACATCCTCTAATGGCTCTCCATGAATGGAACTTAGCTTTACATTAACTTCCATGGGATTTGAAATAGGCTTGCAATGTAGCATCCCAAACCTCTCAAGTAGGTCTAGAATATACTTCCTTTGTATGAGCATAATACCTTCTTCTTTGTATACAACTTCAATGCCAAGAAAATACCTAAGATCTCCAAGATCAAATATCCTAAACTCCTTTCCAAGCTTTGCCTTGATCCCCTCAATGCCCTTTGTATCATTACCTGTAATGATAAGATCATCTACATACACACACATGTAGACTACAAGTTCTCCTCTTTGTTTGATGAAGAGAGATGGATCCGCCTTGCATTGATTGTAACCACATTTGATCAAATAGTCCACCAATCTTTGGTTCCAAGCCCTTGGAGCTTGCTTTAGGCCATAAAGGGCCTTCTTCAACCTACAAACATGATGTGGAAACTCTTTATGAACAAAACCTAGTGGTTGCTCCATGTATACCTCTTCTTCCAAGTCTCCATTGAGAAAGGCATTCTTGATATCCAATTGGAAAAGCTTCCATCCTTTGCTAGCACCCATTGCAATGAGTGTCCTAATGGTGCTCATCTTTGCCACGGGGCTGAATGTCTCTTCAAAGTCCACTCCATAGGTTTGTGCAAAACCCTTGGCCACCAATCTTGCTTTGAACCTAGAAATAGATCCATCTGAATTCCTCTTTACTTTATACACCCACTTATTACCTATTACCTTCATGTTCTCCTTCTTGGGCACTAGAGTCCATGTTTGATTTTCCTCAAGTGCGTCGATCTCTTCTTGCATTGCCTCTTTCCATTCGGTGTACCTGCTTGCATCTTCATAGCAATCGTGCTCATGATCTTCTACTACTTTGTTCATATATGCATAATGTGTTGCCATGTATGAATCATAAGTAAACTCTTGAGTTGGATACTTAACTCTAGAAGACTTCCTTTCTTCACCTTTTGGAGGAATAAACCTCCTTTGCCTTGGGAACTTGATCTCTTTCTTTGACGTGGCTTCTTTCTCCATCATGTGTCCTTCATCATCTTCAACTTCATTACCTTCTTCATTCAACTCCACCAATGTTGCTTTGCCTTTGTTGATTGATTGTGCTTCATATCTTGATGAAGATCTCCCCCTCCATGGTGAGTTCATGCTTGAACTATCTTCATTGATGGAACACCTTGGGCCGCTTAGCTCTAGGTCGATTTGTTCTTCATCATGTCCATGCTTCTCTTCTTCATAGTCTTGCATACAATCATACTTCTTATACCAAGGGAGTAGCTCATCAAATGCTACATCCCTTGATATCCTCAAGTCCTTTGTGTTTGGGTTGAAGCACTTGTAACCTTTATGATCATTTGAATATCCTAGAAACACACACTTTTCTGCCTTTGGTTGTAGCTTGTGCCTCAATTCACTTGGCACATGCACATAACAAGTACATCCAAATATCTTCAAGTGGGAAAGATCAGGTTTCTTACCATAATAGGCTTGATATGGTGTCAAGCCATGGATCCCTGAGGTAGGAGCCCTATTCATAAGATACATGGCGGTATTTGCTGCATCACTCCAAAACATGTTAGGTACATTCATCTCATTAAGCATTGCTCTAGCGATCTCGGCAATGTATCTATTCTTTCTCTCTGCTACTCCATTTTGTTGGGGTGTGTACCTACATGTTACTTGCCTCTTGATGCCTTGATCCATTAAAAAATCAGAAAACTCATTGGAGAAATATTCTCCCCCTCCATCGGACTTTGAAACTTGTAAACACATCTGATTTGTTTTTGATGAAATAAACCCATCTGCATGTATCAACTCCAATGGATGTTGGCTTATGTAGCCACTCTTCTTGAATGGAAGTCTCGCTTGCTTCCCTAGTTGACAAGATTCACATAAATGCTTCATACCTTGTCCTTGGAAGTTGGGAAGACCTTCAACCAGCCTCTTGAATTGCATTTCCTTCATTCTTTGTATGTTGATGTGACCTATCCTCTTGTGCCACAAGTCCAACTCCGAAATCCTCTTGTTTCCATATGTGAAGTAGACATGTTGAGTGGAATGAGAATTTACCTCCAAAGTGAAGAGTCTCCCTTGCTTCTTTCCTCTTGCTATGACCTTGTAACCTTGCTTAGGGTTCTCCACAAAGCATCCACCTTTGTTGAACCTTACTTGATAGCCTCTTTCAACCATTTGCCCAACCCACACCAAGTTCTTTGTGATGGTAGGTACATGCAAGACATCCTTGAGACATCTTCCTTCCTCCTTGTCATCCAAAGCTACATCTCCAACATGGGAGATCTCATGGGCTGTATCATCACCTGTTTCTACATGTCCTTTACCTTTGGGAACATGTAGATTAGTAAACCAAGAAGAATTGCAACTCATATGGTTGCTACATCCACTATCAATATACAAGTGTTATCTACTTTGCTTGAATTCCCATTCATGTGCATCATCAAGAGATTGTCATTTTCTGAACTTGTAGAAGCATAATTACCTTGGCCTTTGTATGAAGAACCTTGATTACAGCTCCTTTGGTTTCCTCCTTGGTAGCAATCTCTAGCATAGTGGCCAAACTTGCCACATATGTAACATCCTTCGCCATCTTGATTCTTGTTTTGTTGATGTCGTCCTCCTCTTCCTCTTGTTCTTCCTCTCCCTCTTTGTGATGAGGTGCCTTGGTCATTTCCTTGATTGCTTGAGTGGCCTTGCCTTCCTCCAAACCTTCCTTTGCCCCTTCCTTGTCCTTGTCTTCCTTTGCCCCTTTGATTACCTGCATAGAAAACTTGTGCATCCTTGCTTTTAGTTGAACTTCCACCTATGTTCATTTCTTCGGTGACCATGAGAGCAACCAATTGCTCAAAATCGGGAAGATTATCCCTTACATATACTGAAGTGGTAAAGGGTTTCCACTTCTCATACTCAAACCATTCAGAGTAAACTTTGAGTAGAATAGCTCCCCCTTGATGTGAGCTACCTCCAAGAAGCTTTTGTTGATGCAAATCTTCAACCACCAACTCCAACAGGTCTTCTTGCTTGTATGTGATGCCTCCAAGATGCCCAAATGCTTTGATACCACTGATGGGGGAAGTATCTCAACCCCTAAGCAACGACGAAGCGCGAATGACCTCCACAGGTATCCTTCTTTGACCTCTGCACACCAAAAGTGCTCTTACTAAGAGCTTATGCAGAGAACTCCAATGAGCTTTTGTAGACCTGTAGTAGACACCAAGAGCTTTCCAACAAATCAAATTTTACTTCAAATGGATGCTTACACAAAGAGAAACAATGTCTACAACATGAGCTAGTTGAATGCTCACAACTGCTAGTCAATGCTCACAACTGCTAGTCAAGCAGAGACCTCACTTCACGCCAGCAAGCTTTTCTCAGAGATTATACAGAGAATGAATCTCAAACTTGGGTCAACTTTAGAGGACTCTAATAGCTACCCAATGACACCAAAATCATAGCAAATGGATACATAGAGAAGGAGAACCAGCCCTTACAACAGAGAGCAAAATGTTTCCAACAGAGCCTACACACCAAGAGAGATATCAATCACACAACTTCACTAAAATGAATGTTGCTCCCAGATTACTCAGAGAATGATCTAGAAACTTTGTGAGCATAACATAGACTCTAATAGCTATCCAATGAGACAAGAATTACATCAAATGGATACAATATGAGGGAGAACCAATGCTAACAACTCAGGGGTAGAGAGTTGCAACACTACCTGCGCACACACATAGATATGCCTACTAAAAGAAAACAAACAAGCAAGCAAGAGGCTTGCTTATCACAACTCTAGCACTTAGTGCTCACTTTACATGAGCTAAAACTCCAAGAAGATGGCCCAAAAGAAGTCGGGATACATGCTCCTTTTATAGTGAGAAGTGTGCCCCTAAAATCTAGGAACTACCTTTTCAAATCAGCCTCCTAACTTGGAGGATTTAGTTGAGATGAATTGGGGAGTGGTTGAGTGACTTTTATTGATGGAATCTCGTGGCTTTTGGCTTCCTTTGATTGCTCCACATGTCCATAAAAGATTCCCCATGAATTTTTAGCTTGAAGCTTGACTTTTAACACATAGGCTAGGTCTTAAAATGATATATGTTTTCCTGAGACTCTTATGTCTCTAGCTTATAATCTTTTCTCTCCTTCCACTGCAAGCATGCACATCCATAAGTGAGTATCCTCATGAATTCATGAAGGGTCTAAACCTATGGAGTGCACCAATTCAATATCTTTATGTCTTATGGATAGTGTTTCATTGTAGGGGTGGTACATCTCTATGCATATATTCTTTGAGGTTAACCTTGGTAGTTACCCCTAAATTTTGTAAGTACAAAGAACTATTTCCTCAATCTTTCATTATCTGCAATTTTCTTATGAAGGTCTACCTAAGATCATTTTATAAATATGGTTCTTCCCAAATTCGCATATGGGAAAAGTATGTTCAAACTCTACACCACAAGTAGTGAGAGGGATTCCTTCTAACAATCCTAACGGCTTCTTTATATGTCCAGCTTCCATTTGTAGCTTCATTCACATAAGTCTCAAGGCTGATTTGCCCCTATGTTTTCGTAAGGAAGTGGTAGCAATCGCAACTCTTGCTCTTGAATCTAGGATTGCCTTCGTTGCATATCCTTGATACATGATAGGTAGATAGGTATTTCCTTCTTCTCCTTCACTCATATCTCTTATCTTGTTTATGGGTAACTTTGGTATTTTCCTTTGTAATCCTACCTCAGAGTTGTAATTAGAAACCTCTAATACTTCATTGGCAATGTGTTTCCACAATTCCCATCTAATTTTGAGTAGTTCTTTTAAAATGAGATGACATTGCACTTTAGTGTTCTTGATTACTTCCGTATTCCTAGGTACAACTCACTCTTCATTCCTAATCATTATCGTATGAGCACTCATTTGAATAGACTTTTATTCTTGAGCTCATGTGAAATGAGATGATTCCTATAAGGAATTATATTCAACGCTAACCTTTTGCTTGATTTTAATTCCTCCTGCTCTCCATAAATAGAGGGGATGTCTTGAAGAAATTGCTCATGAAGATCATCGATGGGGTGGGGAAATCATCTATTCTAAAGTACCTCATTGGCGATGCACCACAGTGTGCTCTCCTTCTCGAGAGCTCGAGGATGATCTCGAAGTAGAAGGCCGAACTCTAAGCGCCACACACAGTACTTTGCACATAGGATGCCAAATAGCAGAAAAACAGAGTACATAGGGAGCATGAACATAGTCTTCTTAGGTGTTACAAATCCGATCAAACTTAAAGTCTATGGCTGACATGGCCACTATATGTTATATTAAAGAACATATACAAATATCTTGACTGTAAAAAGCAGCTTTATAGAAATACAATTCAAAGTGTTTTTTTCAAATTGTGCTTATTGTTATCTATGCTGAGCTTTCTTGTTTGATCAATGTGTGGATATTGTTTAACATTTATGTGTGTTTAGGCTCGTCTTTGTGAAATGTTAGAGTGCAAGATATATGCTAGACTTACTACTGAAGAGGCCAATCTTTTGGCTTGGGAACATAATAACCACAATGACTACAGACAAAAAATCTCATCCATTGAGCGGATTCGCTTCTTCCACCATGAGTATGAAGATTCTCTAATGAAAGATGCTTGGAGGGTACATCCAAATCTAAAGAAGCAATGTCTTATTGAGGCCGGGATAGCTATGGATGAGACATTAAAATCAGATGCCCTGAGGACATTTGACCCTTGGTTTCAACTAGCATTCAGAACAGGTGAAATATGGGATCTCTAGGACAAGATTTTTACAATGTGGGAAAATAAGGAGGTTAAGGGCCAAAAATAGAGAAAAGCAAGGCGAGATCTTCAAGTGGATGTAAAGGGAAAAGGAAAGAAGCTTGATCTTTGCATTGAAGAGGTTGCTGAGGATATGAAGTTGACACCATGGAGAGCCCTCCAAGGGATGAAGGATGATACCTTCAACTTTATCAAGAGTAATTTCTAAAGATTTAAGTCTTGAAGAGATGTTCACTGAGCTCAATAAGTAATTAGGATTTTCTTAAAGCTTCTTTGGTATGTGTTTCTCGTTTTTGAACTCATTGGGCCGCTTTTATCCATGGCAATGAAGTCATAAAGTCTATATGAAGATTCAAGAGGTAATGATGAAGAGGTTGGGATGCTTCTTGTGGAGTGAAGTGCAGGTAGAGTATCCAACCACCTCATCATACAAAGCATTGTCAAAATATTTTATATTGTTCCATGATTGGGTAGGTCCTCCAACTCCACTCTCTGTTCAGATAGTCGATGTCTGGCATCAACTTTTGCCGAGAAGTCGATGCTTGGCATCGATTCTTTGTTGAATGTCTATGCTTGGCATAGACTTTTGGGAAGAGGTCGATGCTTGGCATTGATTTGCTGCTGAATGTCGATGCCTGGCATCGAGTTCTCTGCTGAACGTGGGGCATCAAATTGGAGCAAAGAATCAATGCCAAGCATCGGCTACTAGCACCAAATGGATGTCACGCATCGACCTCTTGCCATAAGTCGATGCTTGGCATCGAATTATGATACATGTGCCAATAATTACTCTTCTTCTCTTGTTTTTGTAGAAGCCAAAAAAGACAAAGTCTGCAAAGCTAAATAATGATTTCCTAGAACTTTTCTCTGGCACAGGTAATTGTAGTTCTAATGGATCTCATTTACCATGTACCATGATGTGCCTCTAATTGTTTTGCTTTCTTTTCAGGAATGACTCTTGCTTGTTCATTAAAAATGTTCAGGCATTGCATAGCTGTAGAGAAAGATGAAGCTCAAGTGAGCTTCATAAGAATGAGGATAAATGGGTTGAATGTATGCCAGATGAGGACCAAGAGGTAGGAAGGAAGCACATAGCAAATACTGAAAGATTCCAAGCTGTTTCAAGGGAGCCTGTTCCACCCCTTGCAATGAACGTGGAGACATGGCTGACCTTGAAGAGCCAATCTTGGAGCAAGAAAAATAGGCTACAACTTCTAAAGCTCAGGAAGATGATATTATGCATGAAGCTGAGGACACATATGATTAGCTTCTATTGTAGAAGTTTTTTATTTTTGTAACAATATCTTGACTGTAAAAAACAAATTAATAGAAATACAATTCAAAGTGTTTTTTTCAAATTGTGCTTATCGTTATCTATGCTGAGCTTTCTTGTCTGATCAATGTGTGGATATTGTTTAACATTTAAGCTTGTTTAGGCTCGTCTTTGTGAAATGTTAGTTAGAAAATCCTTTGTGGAATTCAATATGGTATGCAAAAACCCTACTCTCAATGTCTCTACTAGACAATGACATGATTATTATCGGAATTGCCTATGGAAAATAGTATTGTTTGTTCCATATCATGTAATGCAAATTATGAATAGCATTTGGGATCTTATCATCTGTGCTTCTATAGATTTAAAAAGTAAATGAAGAGGTTTCACTTATTATTCTTTGTCTTGAATTTCATTTTTCTAGACTAGAAGGTTATGAGGTGGGGTACTTGATCCTAAATTTGAGCTCTTCTTGATCCCAAGAAAATTATTCTATCTAGTTAAGACTTCTAAAGTTATAAAATCGAGCTTCTTTCGATTGTTTTTGAGCAAGAGACAATTGGTTTTGACTAAAAGTTGTGAAATGGACCCTTTTGCATGATTTCAGGATGTTTAGGTCCAAATGAAAAGAGAACATGTCTTTGTTCTCCTTTGTTGTGACTCAGTGTTCAATCATAAATGTCCAATTTGCTCCACAACAGGGGATGTTGGAATCTTCTTCTCCAAAATTATTTCGCCTTGCTACAGATAGATCCTCTTTAGTGGCATTTTGGTTGGAATCACTCAAAATCTCCTCACACACAAATGCAATGGTGTTTGCAATTGAATCACCAAATGGAATCGTTAATTTTTCAATTATGTAAGAAGTGTTGTCCATGGGAACATGCGAGGTTGAGCAAAAAACACTTAGGCATTCGTGGAGGCATAGACCAAATGCCTTCTCAATATCATGTAAGAATAAATATTCTTCTCCATCCACAAGCACCACAAAAAACATTTCCAGCTCTCCCTCTGGTAGAGTGGGTTCCAAGGACTCCAAGTTGGATGCTGGATAATTTTGTGAACCACTAGCTTCCTTCAATTTGTCCGCTATGCCATGAGGAGATTGTCTACAAATTTTTCCACTCTCTTCTAATAAGTTGAGAGCTTCTTTTTGTGGTTCCTTTTTATCATCTACAAAACGCCTAGTAACAAGATGGGGTAGGTCCATCGATGTAGTTTTGGGCTCCTCATTGACAAAAAATATTGTTGTTGCAACATAGGATATATATTTTCTTTTCATCTTCCTCTTCTTATTTGATTGCTTAATTAATGGCACTGTGTCATCTAACAATTGCCCTACATCCTCAGCAATAGCCATGAAATGCTTTAGGCACTTCACAAAGGCCTCATCTCCTTTATGAATGTAAAAAAGTAGGTCATAGGGGATCCATTTACACTCATATGCTAGAATATCTATGGCATATCATAAGATAAAGAATTCTAGGAAATCAGTAATCTCCTCGAGCACATCGGAGTTCATGCTTAGTGTCCCTTCAAGATCAGGGACTATAGATAGACTAGTTCATATAGATCTATATGATGTTTCTAGTCTGTATTATCCAAGAACTCCATGAACAGATCTTAAGGAGATTTGATGGGAGTGAAAGTGCTAGTAACCATTACGTGTGGGCATAGTACTCTATTGGTTTGCAAGATTTTCTAGCTCTTTGTGAGTGCAAATGTGAGAAATGAGCACATAGAACCCATTTTTATAGCAGTTTAAAGTTTTTAAAGTGACTGGGCCCACTTTTAAAAGTACATAATAAAATAGTGAAAGTTAAAAAAATGAGTTTCTGATGACAAAATAATGCACAGAACACCAAATGATATGAATATTTTTGCATCAAAGCATAAACATAACATAACAAAAAACAACATGACCAACCACATTTCAAAGTAGTGAACATAGACTTTTGACATTCCAAAAGTTTTGAAATTACCATTGCAAATAAGAAGGTATATACCATATCTAACATGTATTGTTTATCCTAATTTCAGCAAGTTTCTTGAAAGTGCAAAAACCATGAGGTACAATGACTAGGGTCCAAAAAGTGACATCATCAGGTTGCAAATGAACTATGACAATGAGAGTTCAATTCCATCTTTACTCCAATCTATAGGGACTTTCATTTTGTACTCCAATCTTCTTCCAACCTGTAATCAATTTACAAGAAAATGAAGTTGAAAAACTAAAATAAGCAATAATGAAAAGATTACTTTAACAAAAGCGCAAAAACTTTCTCACCTTATGTCCTTGTACTTTGAATTTGGATTGAGTTAGTCCCTCAAACCCATAATCGCCAAGTGCTCTCTCAGATTAGCCAAGGTCCCAATGATGATTCACTAAAATAGTTTTCATTTCATTGTTGGGCAATTTAAGCTTTATTTCAAATCAATGTAAAGATACCTCTGACCTTTGAAATGGTATCCATTGGCCAAGTTTACACATCCAACGATTATAGTAGAATCTAATGTATAATGAAGTATGTTGTTTCAAATATCAAAATCATATACCTGTTCCACCTATTTTACAAAGATATTTATCACCTTTTGTAATTCATTCTATCAAACCCCAATTTTCACCTAGAAGCCTTTCGACTTGCTCATATGTGATATCTTTACAGGTGAACATGGTGGAAGTCTCTTGGAATGAGAATTCTTTAAGTAAATATACAAAACAATGGATGGGAAAAGACGAGTGCAAACCTACATATCTAGACACTTTTGTGAATTTCCAAGAGTTACGTATATCCATTACCATCTTGTGCTTCAAAGATGATATGGACCATATATCAGGTTTTGGCCACTCCAAGCTAAGAAGAGAATGTACTTCGATTCTCTCTAACCTTCCAAAACCATTCATTGTAGAGAGTACAACATATCTATGTCTGTAAAAGAAAACTCTATCATGGTAAAGTTGAGCAAGAAATATTTCTAGAAAAACTAGTGCACCAACATCTGCATGCAATGCCTAGAAAGTACCTATAAGACTATGAAGTGGTTGCTCTTCCACCAAAGTAGAAGGAAATATATCTGAAACAAACAAAATCATATATAAATAGTTCAAAAATATATTCAACACTATAAAACATACAATATTGTAGAGTAATACCTACAATTCACAGGATATCTCATTCTAATGGAGTTTTCGAGTTTCATAGTTGCCATTGCAAAACATATTGTACAATAGCAACCATCCCATTATCTTTGTGCTTCTTGAAGCCAAGTAGCTTTGCCTTCCAATGAAGATCCAAGTTCCCAGAATCCCTAACTCGATGAGGCCCAACTCTGGAGGGTTGCATTGTCATTGTCCATCTATAGCTTTGATATTGTGACATCTTAATGTGAGGACTTCATCTTTTGGTCACCTAGAAGCTTTAGATGTTTCCATTAGTACTCTTGTGATAGTCATTGTCCATCTATAGCTTTGATATTGTGACATCTTAATGTGAGGACTTCATCTTTTGGTCACCTAGAAGCTTTAGATGTTTCCATTAACATTGACGGTCCTCAAGCTACAATAGTAGTTCGAGATAGATACACGTAGGTTGGAATGTAGAAATAAGAGCTTCAATGCTACAGAAAGAAAATAGTGGAAAAAGATGCCTTTTTGGGACCCAGGTATGAAAATGTGAGTTTTAGGAAGGAAATAATTCTTTTTTTAGTATTTAAAAAAAAATAACTTTTTTCAGCTCAAAACATGCGCAGATTTTGAATTTGGGGTCAAAAAGAGTACTTTTGACCCTAAAAACTAATGAGGGGTCCATTCTTAGGTGTTATGATGAGTTTTTTAAGTTTTTAGAAATTTTGAATTTTGGACCCATCCAAGTGGATACACTTTGAAGCCTTGTATTTCACTGATCAAATATGAAAGGCAACACTACATAGATACACCCACCTGTAAAACTGCACTCATATTTACCATATTTCCTTGAGAATATGACACACTTGCTACATCAACATCTATAACTCGAAAAGAAGCTAGTCAAAAACCTCTATTCTCCACAAGTCTTTTCAAAGTGTCTACAAACATAGACAAAGATGGTATCAGGGTCTTATTTGTTGAGACCTCCGTCCATTTCCCATTCACAAAAGATAGCTCATTCGAGATGGCCCACTTCTTTATTGCTAGGTCCTTCAGGAAACAAGTGTCATACGAAAGTCTGCGAGGTGGGATTTGCAGTGCTTCGATATGAGTGATTGTATTCCAACATGTAGTCAATAGCAGAGGAGACCAATTGGGCAGGTAGTGGATTGGATTGAATAGCACAAAATGCCAAATGAGCTCCGAAAATAAGCACTACAACATGGAACCATTTTTTGCATCCAAATGTTTGCATGGCCCTATCTCTTCAAGAATTGGGGATGCCCAATACCATTTCCAAGGTGATGTCTAGTTGACAAGATGACACTCATTTGACACATTAGTCAATGAATTTTTTAACCTTATCAAAACAATTTGAACCCAAATCAATACTACACCCATCTAGGTGGTGCCAATTTCTGAAAACTTGATCCTTCGATAGGATGACCTGGACATACCTGCAACCTCATCCCTAATTTTACTTCTATCTTACCCACTCCCCCTAAAATTAGAGCAAACTAAACCTCCTTATTTATCCCAAGAATCAAGAACCATATACGATTCGTGGTGACTACTTCACCTAGTGTATATAGCGAGCATCATATGCAATATTCGTGAGGACTACTCCACCCGGTGACTAGAGACAACAGGCAACTTCACATCGCATCCATTCACATATAGGCCTTAGCGATATGGAGACCATTCATGTAGGCCTTACTGACACACCAAGCCTTAGCAACTTCACAACACAACAGGCCTTAGCGACTTCACCACGGTGATCTACTCATAAGGCACACTCCTTCATCCACTGAGGCAACAAAGTGAGATCATTTGACAACTCATTCAAGCAACTCATGCAGGAAAGCTACTACAGAACCCTTTTGTACTATTCACATATCCTTTCAAGATATTCTAAGATATCTGTAAATCCTCAATAATTGTAATTCGTGCAATCAAGCGATCAGGAAACCATTACCCATAGTGATACATGGTTTCACACAATTGAAGTATTGTCATCAAGCACACGATAGTTTTGATTGAAGTATTGTCATCAAGCACGCGATAGTTTTGATTGAAGTATTGCCGTCAAGCACATGATGACTTTTAATTCGTGCCAGTATCAATAATTGATAGCATATTATAAAATGGCATCTTCCATGGAAGACGAAGCATCTGAATTCAAAACAGACATGGAGACAGAGACACAACAGTCATCTTCAGCATCAGGCAAATTGAGTAACTCCTTATATATGGCTTCAGCAAAATAGGCTTTCGAGTCAAAATCATTGGAAGAGGAACTACAGACCACTATCAAATCAGCAAAAGCAAATGCATCTACATCGCCCTATCACACGCCTAATATAGCAACCACAACAGAGATAATGGTCTTCATCCCCAATGAACCATCACTTAAGATTGATTTAAGTCTTATAGGCGAATTTCGAGATGCCTTTTCTATGGATGAATGATCAATAATGGGGCTCCCTACATTAGCCAAAGAAACATTATCCTCCCTTAGTGATGTTACTCTCAAGGCAATGGATTGACAGAAAGCACCAACAAAATCTTACTAGAAGTTAATTCACGATCATCCCAAACCATGGGATCAATTACTTCTCGCTATTTTATTGGCTTATCAGACTACATATAAAGTTTCCACTAGATTTACCCCTTTTAAATTAGATTATGGATTAGCAGTCATCGCACCTATGGAAGTCATTGTTCCTAGTTTATGAGTTGTCATTGAGCATAAATTGCTTCCTATCGAGTCACTTTACCCTCGCTTGGATGTTCTGCATGCCCTTCATGAAGAGCGATTTGAAAGATTCTAATTATGCAAGAACTACAAATATGGCAAGCATGCATCCATTATCATTTTCTTAAAACATTTGTGTTTTTGGAAGGGCAATTGGTCCTATTTTATAACGCAAAAGTTGATAGAGAAATTGAAAAATTCAAAGTCTCATGGTTCCTACCATACCATATTTTGCCTACTTGGATCCGACCACATTTTGGTTGGAAATTTTGACCATAGTACTATTATGACTTCCTCTCAATGTGTCAAAATTATGGCCTTATTACGGTCTTTCAAATAATTGATGCCACATGGCCACGATTAGTTCAATGTCATCGCCCATGACTACATGATTCGTACTCTTTCCTTTCACATTGCACCATGATTACCAATCCTCTAATGATGATTCTACGAAAATTGGTCCTTTCTTTCTTATTCTTCATCTTGCTCATGAATACTTTGCACAACAGAAGTTCTTTGCACACATTGTTCTATGAACTTCTGTTATCGCCAATCTGTGTATGATATGGAGGCTCTGACTCCAATCAAACCACTAAATGCAACGATGGACAATGCAACCTCACCTATCCCTCATAAGTGGTATTTGCACCAGTGCATTGCTCCATTAGGATGCAGTCGCACCTCATCCCAAGGCAATTATGATAGCTCAAGCTATTGCCGATATCCCAAGCTCTAATATCATATGGAAGGTTTCGATTAATGGTGTTCTACATGCAACCATTGATCATGAAGTGGCACATAGATTTTTCCTCCCGACTAATGGCTCGTCTACAGTGGAGCCCATGTCAACACAAGCCATGGTGCAACTCTTCCCCAAGTAGAGTTCCAATGAATATGTCATCGCCACTTGACCTGAACCTGAGTGCACCATTCTTCATTTCCTCATTGTCACCCTCAACTTGCAACATAAACCATATGGAATCTTATGGAGGTTTTGAAGATCAATTGATCCACTATTGTTTTCCAGAAGATTCATAAGGAAATTCCATTGGTTATCTACCAACTCGTCAAAAACTTTACCACACCTCCCGCCTCCCTTACATCTTCTCCATCCTCTTCCTCGATGAATTCCTAACCTAGCAATGCATCATATTTGTCCCGCAGTCCTACAATATGGAAGCACCTCCTCCCCCACCTCCTCCTCCACAATATGATGATGAAGAAGACGAGAGCATTGACATTCTCTTCCGTCATGCCCACATGCATCCATGACAACCTATTATGATTTACTCCTTCCAAGAATCCACAACACGTCCTCCATTGATCAATGATGGCATTGGCATCAGTTCGTAATGTGCCTCCGACACTGGTGAAGCTAGTTCTCGACCCAATGATGGCCCATCTTCACCACCACTGATGGATAGGACCCATGACATACCTATTTCACCCCAACACTCTTCTGCTTCCACATCTCTAGAAGCTCGACCTGACCCTCATATCCTCTTGTCGCATATCATGGAAGAGTCCCAATAACGGGTTGCTCCAAAAGATGATCATCACTCTTCCTCAACCCCTTCTTTCCCGTCTTACTCTCCATCGGTGTATTCCTCTACTCCTTTGTCGACTTATTCCCCAACCCATAACACTATATCTCTTGGTTGGACACCCCCTCAATAGTACCCATGACCCTCTGCAGAGCCCTAGGACACTCCACTAGGACCATCTACACTCTGGTACCCTGCCCTCTCTAAACCTACGGATACATATTGGTCTTTAGGCATTAATGGTAATTTTTCCATTAAAGAGCTTGTGGGACTCAGTCTTTTCCAAACCCAACTCAGAAGCAAGTACTTCAAGTCAACTGAGATGATCTCAAAGCCTTATTGACAAGAGAAAGCAAGAACAAAGTCATTATGTCAATTATGCCTTGATGCATCAGATTCAACAAATCCTTGAACCTTCTAACTACAAAGAAGCTCAAGGAAAACCTGAATATAAAGAAGCTATGCAAGT